>PQWD01000636.1:141400-278399 GCA_019425675.1 Leucinodes orbonalis
AACACGCCCCGCCCCCACCACCCACCACGGACCTGCGCCCCCACAAACGCACCCAGAAAACCTCAGCGTCAAAGAAGACGCCCGCAAACGGCGGTGGTCCGCATCAGACTGCGAGGACGACCGTCCACCACCAAAGAAACGCTGAACCCAACCCAAATGTACACTGGACATAAGTGTTGTGAACTTTGTTGCAAAAACGTTTCGGACCGTTTACTTTTCTCATACGTGAAACGTTTGTGACGAGCCATTATACCTGTACGGTCTACGCCGAACAGGCAAACCCAGTGAGGAAGTGCCTATGGCACACGTTTGCAGCGATCGGCAGTCAACATTCGTACGCTTATGATATTCTATTCGGGAACTCTAGGTGCTTTTCATTGTCGGGTGCTTCTGTACGCGTACGTGTACAATGATTTGTAAATATGTATGTTACTTAGATCAAAGTTTAACGTTACACTCCATGACTAAATTGTTGTGTCACAAATGTAGCGTTAGTGACTCCAACGCGTTACGTACGCAGCGTTAGGTTTGACTGGTTGTAGTCGATTAATCGACACACAATTCGTTAATACTTGTGAGAACATTAAATGTTTAAAATGTACCGTAGCTCCTTAACTAACTCATGGAAAAACAAAACGTTATAAAATATGGAGTTATTTTGAAACGAGCACAAAAAATAACAATGACTAAGCTTCTATCAGATCTTATAATAGGTTAGATAATGTGATAACCAATGAGATTCAAAATCGCAGATGACATGCGATCATGCATATTTTAGACAAAATCAAAAGGTACAATGAATGTTAGGTAGTTATGTAGTTGTAATGGGCTGGCGTGTGCTTAAGTCTTGACTGATATCCCGTCATTCGTGCGTTTTCCGGATCATTTCTAGGTAACCCGCAGTCAAGTGGAATTTCCACGCCTCCAATGGTTGTGACTGCTACATATCCACAGAGGGCGTTAGTGTCGCCCCTGATAAATTCAAAGGGATTCATTAAACGGGCATTCATATACCGTGTCCTATGTCTTTCCTCACACACTGTAGATACTTGTAAGACAACTTCGCCGTGAAGAAATGGCAAAAAAATCTTCTGACAAATAATTTGTTCGTGTATAATATTACTGTTGATAAATAATTATATTGTATTGTAAAAAATAATATATATTATCATCACTATAATTAGATGTCATCTCTTGATTTTTGACGTCCATGTGTGATACACATATAACTTTTGTATGAGAAGATGTATACATAATAAACACACAGTCTGTGATATTTTGTAGTTATTGGTCAAAGTAGGTATGAAGTATTGCTTGAATAATGGAAATATATATGTTTTAGAGTAAGTGCGTTATTGGTAAGAAACTGTTGTTGTATACTCAAAAAATTCGCTAAAAATTTTAACCTAAAGACAAAACACGTAGCGTCTGTGATTTATATACATATATCGTTATGCGTAACGACAAATGCATGGCCATATCAAAATCAAATTGATTTTTGTATATTTATCATTAAGTAATTATGATTGTAATTGTAACAATTTGTTGTACGTCCTGGATTCTAATGTATTACGCATAATAAGAGTCTGTTAACTCGATCAGTTATGCGGGGGTGAAAGTAAAATTCTTCCCTGCAAAGCTTTGTCGGGGAATGCTCAATGGAGTCTCGTACGTACGCTTATCCCGCGTCACCATCGACGTACACAACGTCCATTGCGCACTGAACTTGCCAAATTCGCGGTGTTAGCCCAAATAAACCTTGTTAAAGTGGAAATGGTTCGTTAAGTTTGCCGAGTGTTAGTTTCATTGTACCGTAATTGTTACGTGCTTATTAATCGTATGTTAAATATTAACCAACCACCATTGAAGGACACCTCGACGGCGGATGGTGTTGTACAAAAGTTAATAATTTGTTGTATAATGTATGTAATTCTAGTTTTATCGTCTTATATTATTATTTGTAATTGTAATGAAAGATCTCATTTTATTAATCGGTATTTTCTAACAAGGCGTTTCATTAGATCATGACTAAGCCTACCTCACAAACCTTAAGACTAGTGTATCGCCGCGCGCGGCCCTAGCGGCCCCACCGCCGACAAGTCTAAACAAGATCTCAATTTGATGAAAATAAACTTTTGAAAAGACTGGGACGCTTTACTGAATGTTGTGGGATTGTAGTTTCTTCGAAGATATTACTTAAATTATAGGAGCATTTATTTTTTAATGTGGGCACTCGTTCCGTCGCGTATCCTGCAATCGCTCCAATTTCGTTGCAGAATATTCATTTAGTACAAAATTTCTTTACAAAAAGTATTATTACCCCCAAAATTCTAATTCGCAGAGTATTAGTTTCAAAGAACGGTGCTATTATTATCATTTTTTAAAACAAACCTATTTCGGGCACAATCGACATGTTGTACCTAAAACAGAGTTTTAGCAACATACCTACATAAATTAATTGCCAACGATGTTGGCCTTACGTCGGTATATCAGTGTTCTTCCGCGCCTTCTACTAGTAGATTTAGCGAGTCAATTATATGTATGTTTGATGATAGTTATCTATATATCTACGCGCATTACACACATGGCGCTTAACATCAATAAGGCCCACTGTATACATGCAAGCATCAACAGCTATACCTGGCATCAACGTCGCTGTCATCCCAGTAGATAGTGGGTCTTAAAGGCGTCACATTTTCTATACTTCATAAAAACTTCGTTAATATCAATATATTTAATTTTGTAATCAAATTGGTATTTACACTGACCAGACAATATCCTTAATAATATCTGAGACATAAATATCGAAATTCCTATGTGTTAATTATTACGTAACGTTTTCCTTCATGAATTTACAGATGAAGAAAGCTTTAGTTCAGTTATTAAAAGACAGCAGGCCGTTTAAATGTAGACAAAGTTCAACAAAGATGTCTTAGTAACATAACAAAAGTTGATCTCTCTTTGATAGAATATTGAAAATGAGACAATAGTAGTGCGTTCACTCGAAGATTTCCATCACGTTCCTGGAATCAAACTTAGTCTCCGTAAAATTTACGTTTTATGAATTTAATAAAGTCCTAAAGCTATGGCTGTTAGAGGGCATTAAACAAATAGGAAAGTTTCGCCTGTATCATAACCCAATAAGGTTTAAAATCTTGTTACACCTATTTATTTAATGCCTAACAAAAGTCAAGTTATGATAAATCGATATTTTTCTACTCACATCGAGTAAACACACTATTTGGAATGGATTTGTGTAACCCCACGTTGCTCGCTTAGCAACCACGAATTCTGTTTGACGACTTTCAAAAGTTTGCAATTCTTATTGAATCATAAAATATTTTTATAACAATACTATTTTATTTTTGTACTTAAATTGATAAACATGTACATTGAACTTAACTTTTAAATTGCAATAAATTGTTTACAACGAATAATTGTTATCCACGTCCTTAACCGAATTGCAGATTTTTGTAAGCATACAAACGGAATAAACTAGAATTATTTTAATGTCGCCAATCTTAGAGACGGCCAGTAATGGTTTTAATAGTTCGTATTAAACCTTAACTAGTTTACACACACAAGCATCGTTTGCCAACCGTTCAGGTGTCACAAACCAATCGACCATTTGAATTCAAAAAAACATAATTATTATTCACGTATATTTATGGAAATTCGAGTTTAATATATTATTATCACTTCTAAAATTCCCATTGTTTAGTGATTGGTATTTAAACTGCCATTCTTTATGTTCAATATATTATTATGACCTATTGTCGTATATCGACCTATTGTCGTATATCGTATTGCAATATTTTTGGTGTTAAAATTACGTTATGGATGTTGCTTTAATTCATAAATAACATTTACTTTCAAAATCCACCAATTACTCCCTTCTGCAGGGCAAACGTCTTCCCGCAGAGCAATGCTATGGAATTCGTTCTTAACGGATATACCATAGTAAGATAATAACTAATGTGCCATAAAAGCACATATGGACTCGAGATAATATTTCCAATAATCTATATTTTGACCGACTTGCGTGATCGTCTATCGAACCCTCGGGAATATTCGTGTCTTAAAATTTACCTATCACAATACGACCTATATACGAGTAATGTGTTAAATCTGCCCATGCATAACGCATTTCTATTTGAAATGTAAAAAAATACCCGTTAAAACGCCCTCTGGTTGACAAACGATGACTTAACGATTAATTCGACAGGTGATTGTGCCATCCGTACCAGATTAGTATCAACTTTAAAATATGAACTTTATGTTATTGCTACGGATATTTGAATTATACCGATAAACCATCAATTTTGTAACACAAAACCGTTTTGTGATAAAAACATATTTTACAAAAAAGCATTATATGTTGCTTAGCATAACATACTTCAAGTGTTTTCATATAGCTGACACTTTTCAATGTGTTAGATTATATTGTAGAGAACAGGTAATGTTGTGTCATTTAATTAATAGATAAATAATTATTATATAAATGTTATGTAATTATATGACAGATATGGCAAAAATATATATGTATATTTTATTGTATAGCGGAATGAGTACTATTTCAGAATTAATGTAAATGAAAAAATGTTATAGAAGGAGATAATATGTAAAAGATAAGTTAATTGTTTGTAAAAAGAAGAGAAAATATGTATAATTGAATATTTGCTACTTGTTTGTTTCATTTACATCGAGAAACCTTACCATTAAACATATCGCACATATTTTGTACAATTTTTCCTTGTTATGAAAAGTACATAAGTGACATGAAAGTCAAGAACAGTTTAGAATTACAAAAAAGTTATCACATAACCTGTCAGCTATTTTCCTTGTTATGTAATGACATTTCATTGATAAATTTCAGTACCTACCTACAGGTTGCCATACATATAGTATGCGACAAGTGGATATGTCAATTTCTTAGTGTTGTGACATTACTACTAGGTAGGTAGGTAGTTTGATCGCCGTTTTTTCCATGCATCAAAATAGTAATTAGTTAATTAGGTTTATTGTAACTAAAACAAAATAATTCTGATTTATTCAGTTTAGGCTATCGTGGTAAACGCATATATGAACATACTAAAATTGACATTGTTAATTGCCAAACAAGGAATTCACTATTAATTTTCATGTAAATAAGAAAAGAGTTATAAAATATATAAAACGAAAACGCGACGATAACGCTACCGAAGTCATTTTAAAAACAACAACAAGACGTTAGCGAGATGGAAATCAATAAACGCGGTCGATATATGCCCGTGCAGCACTAAGGGGCCGTCCATTAATCACGTGATCTTTTTTAGCATTTTAACCCCCTCCCTCCCCCATGGTGATACGTAAGTGAGGTATAAGACCACCGCCCCCCCCTTCTCAACATCACGTGTATTTTTAGTACCTACAAAGATCTTAAAATTTCTGAATATTATATTTATATACAGGTATAATCTATAATCTTATTTTATTCTGAAATTAAACCCTTAATAAAATATGTTACACCAGGTTGCAAGTTTTTTTTTATTGCCAATAACAATAATAATAAACGAAGATGTATCATAGAAAAACATGTACCTATTGTACTAGTTGGCTATTGGCAAGTCAAGGTAACACTACACGCCGTGCCGCTTATTTGTTAAAAATCGCGCGTTTGACGAAAAATAATAAACGAGATATCTTACTGCACCACCCCACCCCCCTCCCCTTGTGTTATTTTCGTGATTTTTATTAAACCCACTCCCCCCCCCTTTCAAGCCTCACGTGATTAATGGACAACCCTAATACTAAGGCGAGCGCGGGTGAAATGTGGCATGCGGGGTGTTCCTTCCCCGCGCCTCATACCCCGATTCCCATCTCGAATCGGCGCGTATTTTACTTATTTTGATTTAAAAGGTAAATAAATACAAATAAATCGTAAAAAGAGTCTTCAGAAAAGTGAATGCAAAATAATACACTTAATAACTGAATTGAAATCACAAAATCACCATTAGCAATGACTTTTTATAACATTTTATTGAGACTCAAACCAACTCTTCCTCTGTTTATCCTCCACTATAGCAGTCTACCTACTGCTGGACATAAGTCTACCCTAATGTTATTGTCACATACTGAAATGTATCAATTAAAAGGGTTATCAAAATCAAAGAAAAGCTACTTTGACAATAACTAAGATCGAAGTTTCAAAATTATCATATCTAGTTATATAATATACCCACAATCTAAAATACATTAATATTAATTAAATTGTATTTTTTCATTTAAATTATTTTTGTAGCACTACACTAAAAACAACCATATATATTTTACAATTTTTTATTAACCAGTAAGAGAAATCACAACATGGAATACTAGAATAAGTAGTACAATACAACTAAAGTGCCTAATTCATATATCAGACTTGAGGTCGAGTTTTACCTTCTCTCCGGGTTTGAACGCGGGCATGCCCAGGTAAGGACACGTAGCACATCGAAAAGCATCCCCCAGGTAACACTGGAAACCACAAATCTAATGTTAGGGCCGGTTCATCAATATAGTCGAATACTGGGTCGTCTAGGTAGGACCGTCGCAGTGTCAGATATCGTCTCGTGATATAAAAGTGCTATGACTTTTGTGTTTCGGGATGAGGGCACTGTAGCTAGTGAAATTACCGGGTATAGAGACCTCACATCTGTTGTCTCCAGGCGGGCGCATTGATGGAGAATAAATAATAACTGTTTTTTTTAGTTGTTGGTCTCCTTCAATGCCGCTCTGTCGTGGTCAGGTGTATCACTTACGGTGGTAAGTGATATTCATTTTCTAACATAAAAAGGTTACTTCTCATATTTTTTTTTATAAACTGACACGAGTTTTTTTTCGCAGCTTTAAAGTAGATCAATAATTTAATTTAATCTATTCGAAAATAACTTTGTTAATGTGAAACGACCCTTAGTTTGGCAATAGAGGAATGAAAATCAAGTATGACAACTTCATTACTGCATTCCACTGTTATCGACAAGGTTTTTATCCATGAATGAGATAATTATTAATTAGTTGAAAATAACCCTTTGGCCTCGACGGGGGCTCATTAGTGCGGCCCTGTGCCTTCCGATCTGGATGGCGCAGGTTCAAATCATTTCATCATCTTTTCATGCTGGAAACAGTATTTTGTATACTTCATTCTTGTTCAAAAGTAAAAAGTATTATTTAGTGAAAACAGTAAGTAATAATACTGTTGTAAACAGTTGGTAACCCTACACGCGAGCCCAATACTGTTTGGTGGGTGTTACGAATTGCTTTTTAATATTGTAGCCAGGGACTGACAACGGCTTGTTGTGATTCTTTTTCAGGCAATCACACGCACAAAGTGACTCACTGCAATCTACCTTAAAAATTTGTACTTAGTGATCTAAACTCAATGCTAAGAACACATGATTAGAGGCGGGGTAAGGCGTGGGACGCGGTCCAAGGGGCCTCGGGACTCGAAGGCCCTCAAACTCAATATGCATATAATTACTCATGTAGTCTAGCAATTAATAATAAAATTCCAGTGTAACCTAAATGAAAAGTCTGCATTTTTGTGAATAACGATTTGTACCAAAATTTTTTTTTCATAACAAAATCCATCCCCCTGCGTCATCCTTAACTTCATACATAAAGGGGCCTCGCAAATTAAGGTCTTACCCCACCATTGCACATAACCCCGAAATAGTTAAGCACATTTTTTTGTTTCATAATAATACTCACACTGCCACAAGATGATTTGGGCGTGTCTTTAGTTTCCCCGCGAAGTTCCTCCGCCAGTCCGCATGAGCAGTCTGCACACGCCTTTCTTTTACCAGTTGTAGCACACACTGAAATTCATAGAAATATTTTTACAAACTACGTGCCTAACAAAAAACTCGTTAAAAAAGGGAAACAGTAAATTATAGGTAATAGTTGGAATGCATCAAATATGATGATAATATGCGTGCACATCAAAAGTCTAAAAAAAGTTTATTATAAGGCACTTAATATACCGGTTATAAACCGGCACATTCGTCCATATAATGTGACTTTTTTTACACTATTTAAATACTTTAATTTTTCAACTTCACCAAAGGTAAATAAATTCTACAATATTATCACTTATATCACCAGCCCCATTCAACGAAGCCAATCATCAATGACCGTCAAACAGCTCAATGTAACACATGAATAGAAGTTCGGAACACAAAACCTCAAGCTGACATCACAGCCCGCCGCATTACCGGTAAGTCATTGTACCTTTATTTGGAACACAAAACCTCAACGTTCCCACTTCAAATTCAGACAATGGCCTTGCTGATAATAATATTCTTTTTTGATAACTAACGTCATATTTTACTGAATCTCAATAAATAAATTATCAGTAACTAAAAACAGTTTATAGTTTATTTACATCAGTAGATAATTGTTAAATTTGTGGGAATGGAAAAATATTATTTTACAGTGCTCATTAAATGGTATTGAAGTGGGAAAGACACAGAAAAAGTTCATTAATAACTTGTAATAAAATAGAAATGAAATACATTTGAAGTAAGGTTTTATTTTATGAGGTACAACTATCTAAAAGTAAAATCAACCAACAAAAACAGTTAACATCTCATCCCTTTAAATCAACCAATGTAGGCACAATAAATTTTGAACACTTAGTATTTTATTATTTTTTAAACATTTTAAGCAAAACTGGATTAACAGTCAAATCAATCAAATAATGCAACTAATGTTAATAAAAGTGATAAAATGTTACCTAAGCGATTGCTTGTCTGGTTTTTTCAGATCATCTTCGTCTAATAGCTGGTCAGGATCAATAGTGTCATCATCATTGGCCCCATTCCAAGCAGATTCCACTGTGTCATCCAGTTTCCATACTGCAGGCTTACCACCAAGTTTTAGTGATGCCTTGGAACCAACCTGTAACAAAAAGTTATATATTTTTTATCAACACTATGTCCTATTCAACCTATCGCAGTCAACCACTTGATATGGGTCTCCCCATTTTGCGCCAGATATCCCTGTCCACAAAACATACATCACCAAATAATTTATACCCTTAGAAATATGTTTAGTCTTTTTGTTCCTAACTCTTTGATGATGAGATTGTTACAGGAGGTGTAATACATCAATTTAGTGTAAAGCTGATATGAAACTCACTTAACCACTAGAGATGCTTTAACCCATTGAATGCTGGGAATCCAGACAAAGGAAATTTATTGTCTGGCGCCTTATGACATCACTGGCAGTCAAAGGGTTCAAGCATCATAAACAATAGATTTTCCATTGTCTGAATTCTTGATCAATGCATAATTATAATCTCACATTCAATATAATTTCCTGTAGTGATGGTATAAGAACACATGTCACCTCAACAATTCCAGTGACAAAAGAGGTGGCTTAAGAACACATTCAGTCAAGAATGATTTAGCAGCACTATCTCTATCCTACTAAACAAAGGTTATGTAGTCATACAGATTACTGCCAAGGATGGCCATGATCATGTTATATTAGTAGTAATATAATCTATTGATATGTAAAGTGTTTCGGTTAATAACTGCATACAAAATTATAGAGACTCTACCATTCCAGATACCATTTATTTTATCATATTGTTCGATTATTTACTTGACATTACAATGCAACAGTTTCATTTATCTTTACATAAGATAATTATTTGTAGTGGCACACAAATGTTTGTACTGCCCAGGAATCGAACCTGGAACCCTTGGTTTAGTAGCCAACATTGCAAACACTACACCAAATGGGTCATCATAATGTCAAGTAAATAATGGAACTGTGGCCCGGGTCTTTTGCTCTGCCAGTTTTTACCAAAGACCTTATCAGGATGTCCATCTATCAGGCCAAATGGTGATCGATTCTAGACAACTATAGAGTTATTTTTCCATATACTAACATAGGAAAAAATCATACCTCAAATATAGGCTTCTCAGCCACATAAACATTATCCAATTCTCTGGACACATTAACAAATCCATTCAATTTTAGTGCACTGGTCAGATCATTTGCTTCCTTCACAACTAATTTGCCACTGGGTTTTAAGAGTTTCACAATAATGGCTAGTAAGCCATCTGTGTGACTAATACTGTGTGGTGGTATCCAATTTGATAATATGACATTGAATGATGACAATGGTCTGGAGGCTAGAACAAATTTTTAGTATATAATACAAATACAACATTATTAATTTAAAACAATGTTTGTTATATTTTAATGCATTTATATTTAATTATGTACAATAAACCTTTAAAAATTTAACAGCTTTGAAAATGCATTTCTAAAAGAAGTAGGTAGTTTCAAAGTTACTTTTAGGACTGAGTTACTTATTAACTCAAAAAGTTTGATTACTTACATTCTGTTATCATTTCCGAGTTTTCTAAAACAACATCCCTATTATTTGTGAGAGATTTTATTTCATTAACCACGTTACTCAGGTCATTTGGATCACATCCTTTCCAAATCAATAAAACATTATCACCGGCTTTAATGTTATCCATTTTTGCACTGATGTTGGAAAAAATTATAGCACCTTTTTCCAAATTAAATTAAGCACGTTACAAATGTGAAACAATTTTTTTCTAATCTGCTTGTGATGTAAAGACGGATTCTATATAGTTGTGGAAGAGATGTGTCAAGTCAAGAAGTCAACTGTCAAGCAAGTCCAAGAACAACTTCATTTTAAAGCCTTTTGCCAGTCAGTGTCACTTTGACAGCAAATTTGCTGTCCGAAATTGTCTATATAACATTGTTCTCATTATTATAATATGTAATTTACCACATTTCATAAATTAGGTTACACAGGATAGAAACTTAGCTGTTGAAAAATTCTGTAGTACCTACTAGTTTAGTTTTAAATTTTGTAGTTTCGCTATTAAGTGTACATAATGTGTTTATCACTGTGGAAATTCGGATTGTTTTAAACTGACATATAGCTAATTCGGAACTTGTCGATTATTGTGATGTCGACTTTTATATACTCTTTGATGTCGACTGTCTGTGATTGTTTTGAGTCTCTTGATCAATTATGTTTTACGAAGCCTTCCTCGCCGGTTTTTGGGCATCGGTTGGCAGTACACTCGGAAAACTGTCTGGTACTGACTCAGTAGTTGTAAGTACTTGTTTGTACCTTTTAGGTTACAATTAAATTCCATTAAAATTTACAAAAGAAACAAATCCGGCCAAAAAAAAGTAAAATGTCATTTTCGTCACGTTGTCTTTTTTATTCAAAACTTTTAAGCTTCGAGCATTAGTTTATTCCACCATAGCATAGGTTTCATTATGTTTTTTAGTTGTGTTTTGAGGGTTCCATAGCCAAATAGCAAAATACAGAACCCAAGATTTTTCATGTCTATCCGTCACACCTTCTTTTCTCCGCAATTATAAGAAGAACGATACTATTTAAACTCTGTAAGTATATGTATTCTGGGAACCGCGTTAAGGGTTTGTACTCTCTCTCTCTCTTCAACCTATTGCAGTCCACTGCTGGACATAGGTCTCCCCCATTTTGCGCCAGACCTCCCGGTCCTCCGCCTTTCTCATCCAGCTTCCACCAGCGACCTTTCGCAAGTCGTCGGTCCATCGGGCCGGAGGGCGTCCTACGCTACGCTTGCCAAGACGCGGTCTCCACTCCAGAACTCGTCTGCTCCAACGGCCATCGGTTCATACTGACCAACCCACTGCCACGGGTTTGTACAAGAAACTTGAAAAAAACAAACATTAATTGGGGTTACCTAAATATTTAACTTTTGACGAACCATCGCGACGGCTCTTACACCAAGGCACGGTAAATGTTAATAATACCGTGACCAAGGGTTCCGGGATTGATCCCCGGGGTACGTTTTTCAAGCGCATATATGTATCATGGACGGTGTGGTATGTATGTATATTTCTATATTCCCTGCTGCAGCCTAAACGGATTGATGGCTTTTAAAATAATATGTCTTCAAAGCGCGAGTGTCACAGGATACATAAAGAATAAAAACAGGATATAAACGTATAAAAACGCAAAATTGATTTTAAACGCCGCTTTGTAAGTTTAAAAAAAAATCAATACAATCGAATGGGGTATCGTTGAATAAGTCTTTTAAGAATAGTATGGGTGTGTAATGTTGTTGTAATGCTGTTTTTCGTTTAACAGCTTCGTTAATTTTTTATTGAATTGGAACTCAAAAATTATTTTTCATCAAACCGACACGTTTTTTTTTATAGATTAATTGAATGGTTTGCGCGAGAGACACTTCCAAAGTGTTAAAAAAGTGTATTTTTAAGTAACGCCACAGAACATTTTACATTCAATATAAATGCATTAAAATGTTTACGAATTTATAAACCCAAAACATTTTTTGCTCGAGTTTCATGTGAAAATCTTCAACAAGTACAAAGTTTGAACAGTATAGTTTTGATAATTCTGATAATTCCGGAGAAAAATGACTGAGACATACGGATGGACAAACAGACAGGCGACATGACGAATCTAGGCACATAAGTAAGGGTCTTTGCCATTTGGCTACGGAGCCCTAGAAATTATAAAGAGCACATTAAATGCACATAACCTACATGCAGTGGCGTGCACTCCATACATACAAATAAGTAGTGCATATCCTGTGCGTACAGACAACCTGGAAAATCCCTAACATATTAAATGCTTCCCCCTTATTCGCCCATTTTCTTCTACAGATTTGAAATCAGAGGCGATCTGCTGTCAACAACAGCACTTAGTTTGCCACAAATTAAAATTATTTATTGTTTTTGCGATTGGTGTCACTTTGCATACCCTTCTATAATCTCTGTGCACGCCACTGCCTACATGTTTTCCTACTGAAAGGATAAATCCATAATAAAAAAGAATAATCGAAATTGGTTCATAAACGACAGAGATATCCGTGAACATACAACAAAGTTTTCCGCTATTTCTCTGGTCTCCATCATCAGACCCTGACTTCCTTAAAGTGGGACCACCTCTGAAGTATCGTCCTTTCAACAAAAATAATCATCACAATCGGTTCATAATCGAAAAGGGTATCCGCGGACAAACAACAATTTGACCTATTTTCGACTTGACCAATGTCGTATTACTCAAAAAAAGCATGCTTACGGTCAAATTGAGTAACCTCTCTTTTTGAAGTCGGTAAAAAGGTTTCATGACCTTTGCTTCGAAAATAAACACCACAGAGTTGTTACCCGCATTGTACTTTATACCGCACTTGGTGTCCAAACGTATAAATTAATTTTATTAGTGAATAAAGTGATTTCCCTACAGCTATGCCCTGCGGGAAGGCTTGTGCCGTGTAGTGGACCTTTTTTACGTCTATGATAAAGGTTAAAAAAGTTTTTTTTTTTGTTAAAGGGCGATAGCTATGTAATATGGTTATTGTTACTGGTCCTCATGGTGATTGTGAACACTTGGGGATGCAGACATTACCTGCGCTCATTAGACGCAGCCTCTAACTCGGTCGCACCCACTGTCATATCGGCGGCTGCAAGTTACGTCTTATCTGTAAGTTATGCAAATCTTACTAACATTATATTAAGTATCGCAGATAAATAGATATCGCCTTTTGAAAGACTGGCCTTTAATATTGAATTCTGAAATAAATTAAATTTCAGTGTGTTCATTTTGTCCACAGGGTGTCATCGGCATTTTTTTATTCGATGAAGGCGCTTCGCTGCGATGGTGGTGCGGCGCTTTCCTTATCATACTAGGGCTAGCTTTAGTGGCGCGTCCTAGACATAAATTGAAATCAAAATAGATTGCTAGAATTCAAAGTATATTGCCATAGAAGAAGCAGTGGTTTACTTGCCTAAACTTCAACCTAATTCATTACAAAAATTCAAAAGGGACAAGTACGATTTCCATAATCGCATATTTGTGTACCTATTAATACAAGAGTTACAAGGTTAATGTAACCGTCTTAAGATTATAGCGGGAACGACGGCTTCACGAGCCCGGAATTATCTTTATTTTCGGACAATCAAGTGATTCAGCCTGCAACGTTTTAACCAAAGTAGGAAAAATCGCACAATGTGACGTTTCCCCCCGAAATATTTCTACTTTAAAAGTTATTCAATCAAAATTCACAGTGACGGTATATATAAATCTCATCACGAGCAAATGTCACAAATATAGAAGTTTAGTATATTTCCAGACAGTGATACTATACTTCTTTATTTTAAATATATATATTTTTAGTTAGTTCTAGCAGCATAGAATAGCAAAGTACTTTTAGGTTGTATTTTATATATGTGACATTAAAAAATATCCAATTGATTAACGAAATCCTATGTTTAGACTTAATATTTTCGAATTCTCGGAGAATTAAAGCCTCAATAGTTCTAAAACCTTGGAAGTATGTTCAATAAACCACCACCTATTCCAGTAACAAATACTATGATAATATCTAAGGAAAAAAATTATCCTCTTGAGTAACGCTGTGTAAGCTTTTAAATAAATGAAATATATTTTTATATTGTTACTGCTTTTAAAAGAAAAAACTCCTCACAAAATTAGTTTAAATCTGGTTAGTGTTAGATATAAGTTAGCTTAACGCAATACTTAAATGACTTTATTTAATGCGTGACTGTCATTGGGGTAGTTTTGTTTTATATAAATAGCGATCGTCAAAACGCAAGTGCTCGGTTCACCCTCTGCAGCGCTTACTAGTCTGCTTAGTGATGGAAATGTTTTTTATCGATATGTTCAATATCTCTCTCTTTGTCTCTTTAACCTGTTGCAGTTTACTGCTGGACATAGGTCTTCCCCATTGAGCTATATATTCGGGTGTTCCGCTTTCCTCATCCAGCCTCCACCATTACCTTTCACAAGTCGTCGGTCCATCGCGCCAGAGGACTTCCTACGCTACGATTGCTAGGACGCGGTCTCCACTCCAGAACTCGTCTGCTCCAACGGCCATCGGTTCTGCGACATACATAACCGGCCCGCTGCCACTTCAACTTAATGATCTGGCGAGCTATGTCGGTAACCTAAGTTCTTTGGAGGATAACATCGTTTCTGATGTTATCCTTAAAAAAAGGGCCTCGAGCATAGTTGCTCCATTGTCCCGCAGTTAGTGTTCATGTCTCAATATAAAACATTCATTTTATTTTTCCTGTTTTTTGCGGTTATATATAGATACTATACTAGATCAGTGTTTCGCGCCAGTGTCATTTTCAGTCTTGCAGGATTTGCTATGTTTAGGTGGTGTTGGCTTGGCCAAGCCAAGTCTTTCATTATTTTGTAGGCACCTAACGTTAAGATTTATGTTTCATAGAACTCAATATTATTAAATGATTTAATATTAAAAAAGTAGAAGAATGTAGAATGTTAGAATTACAAATTGCTGCTATTTAATGTTAAATGGTAGAGATTCCTACAGTTATTTTTTTCTTTATGCTTGGAATCTTTGGCTTCCTTAAATATAAGATAATGCATATGTGAAGCGCTTTGACCTCACGAACAGGTTTTATATTACCTTTATCGATAAACTGCAAGCTGTCGACGTTGACCCAACTCTATAGGGTACATATTATAGACGCAGTGACGGCAGTAGCGCGCCGTTCGGCGAGCTTGGCGGACACGCCTGCATCACTGTCATACACCGTCACTCGTAACAAACTCGATCGATAACATAAATCACCAAAACTTTATAAACCTTAAGAAAAGCAACGAGCGAAACACTCAAATGTCACTAAAGATAAGTTCCTCGAACAAAAGACAAGTGTGGCGACCAACAACCGGCGTCAACAATGTAGCCATAGTGACGTCCTGTTGACAATTTGAAAATTAATTGTCGAGCCGTTATTTTAATAAAAAGTGTTATAATATATTTTTAGTTTTGACAATAATACTGTTTGGCTGAATTTTACAACAGTCAAAATGGGGAATGGAATGAACAAGGTAAGCAATATATAAATTTAGTGAAATAAATAGTTTCAATTTTGTAATAATTCTTAGCAAAATACATAGAAGTAAACAAATCAGTAAACGTGAGAGTAAAGCTACGGGCTTTCGGTTACGTAACGGCATCGTAGCGCGCGTAGACTCGTAGACTGTAGCATCCGTTGCCGAAAGCGGGATTCACAAAAACTCTTTTCATTTATTGTTTTGTTACCAATGATGTAAAAAAATACAGAATATCATTGTTTGTTACATAATAATCTTTAGAATACGATCAAACTCCATGCTTATTTATCTACATTATTCGCAACCATTGATACAATTAATTCCTTTTTTATATTAATTTAATGTATTTTTAACTATTTCTATAAAATCGATATTTGCAAAATTAATTATACCTTACGTTTGTAAAAAAAACAATATTGTGAGATGTTTGATACAACTTTGATCATCTGATATAATTAGTTCACCTTTTACTTTCGATTATAATGAAATAAATGTTAAAAATAAAAAAATCTGTGAGGAATGTTTCTTGCTCTTATAACAAATTTACTAATAAAGTATTTATAATTAAAAGAACCATCAATATCATTTACTAACTAGTTGACTACTTTCCGGTACTTCTGCTTGGGTTAAAAGACAAATTTAATGTGCAAATCAGGTTAGCAGTACATCGTATTAAAAAACTGTTATTTTTGCCTAAGCCATTAAAAGTACAAAACAAGTTTATGCCGCAAACCGAACAATCCAACTACAGTAGCTGATTCCATAAAATGGTTTACATAGTTATTTATTTATATTAAATGCAACATCCTCGAAGAATCTCGTTAAGAACACTTCGGTAAACCTTTTGGCAAGATATTTTAATTAATATTACAACTTCAACATATAAAGATGGCTGTAGTATATTTAGCAAAATTGCTTTAACATAAAAATGGACACAGTTTACAAGACAGGGTCATGCATTGGCTAGTTCCCTCGGGAGCGCTGTCCGAGCTGGATTATTCGAATACCCTCGTTATTAACGATGCCGTTCCAGCAATCCCATTGAAACCAAGAATCGTAAAGGGCCGGCCGATTGCAATTTACGAATACTCCGGGATGGGTATTATTTATATTATTTTGTAAGACTTGTATTTGTTTTTGTAGAATATATCTTAAATTGTTTAAGATAAAACAGAGACTTATTTAAAAGTTAGTTAGCGTCGGTGGATCATTTATGTGGACTTTTGCGGTTGCCTCCCGATTTGGAGGGCGCTGGTTCCAATTCCGCCACGTATTAATAATGTTTGTAACTGTAAAGAAAAACATCGTTAAGAAACCTGCAATTCAAAGATAGTGCGTAAAGTCGGCCAAACCGCACTGGACCCGCGTGGATGACTAAGGCCTATAAACCCGGTACGGCTCGTGCCTCTCGGTGGGGACATTTAATGAGCTGATAATGATGATAAGTTTGTTAGACATATCTGTTGGCCACAGATAGCCTTAACAGCTTCACCGGGCAAATAGCGGATCATGGCTGATTATGCAGTTTTTCTTTTTCAATTTCAGGTACAGGTTCCGTTCAAATCAACGTTTAGGTTTTATCACATTTTCTTTTTATTGCCAAAATACAGAAAATAATCTATTATGGGTACCGAGATTCGTACAGAGTATATTATAGGTACACGATTGAGATTGTTTTGAATCTTGATTTTAAAGAAGCAAAAGCTTTTGTTTTTAACAGCCAACATTTTAATTTTATCTGATACAGTTGACACATAAAGCCAGTGGCATGGATATATACTAAAATATAAGTATATTCAAAATTTTAATGGAATTAAGTATGACCGAAGCATAATAGATGGAATATCTTCCATGAGTTTCAGTAAAGACGTGGCACGGACTCGCGCACTTACAAGAATACAAAATTGTTTATAATCATTATTAGGTATAACTAACATAGAAAATAAGTTAAATAACAATTGGTATTGGGTAAGATAGTTATTATTTGAATACGTTATAGACAAACAATTGGCTATAAGGTATTTTGGCATATTTTTACTAACCTCATCTGTTACCAACAAATACTAAATCTCTGTTAGGATATATACTTATATATTGTTCAAATAAAAATCAGACCTCGTGAAAGTTTCTAGTAAATCGGCCATGAGGACTTTAAGTAGGTCATAAAGGTGTTTAGCCTCAAGAGGCAGATAAAGAGACAGTTTACACTGCAATTTAGTGTAAATATTCTCCGTAATTTAGAAGGTATTTTTTTATGAACAGGTACGTGCCGTAATATTTAAAAAATTAGAAAGATGTCAAGAGTGGAGATTATGGCAAAACTCTTCTTTATCGTGGGGTATGCAATAATTTTCAGCACTGTGATGGGCTGTTCAGTTCTTACGGCAATTTCATATTTCGGTAATACTTGATTTTATTTGCAAAGAAAGTGGGACTTTGCGTTGTACTAAAGAAGTATTACTTTTAAGATATTGTTCTGTGTTTGTTGCAAGAATGTTGCAAATCGTCAGACTGTTTTTTGTGCAAAACAGAAAAGAAGTCGACGTACAGTCGAGCAATTCAGAATCCGTGTTATGCAGTACACAGACATTACATTAAAAAACCAAACTTGATAGCATCCGAAAGAAAAGTCGGAAGGGATCGGCGGAAATTCAAAGGTTTTTTAATCATGGTAAATTGTGAACGAGAACAAATTATTTTATAGAGTCTCATGAATAATCTTTCTTATGAACATACCGACTAATCTATGGATGATTTTTATTAAATAACATGTATTGTCTATTGCTTCATGGTTATCTGTTACTATGTCTACTTCTAGGCATAACATGACTAACGCAAAATGTAAACCAAACGTGCTTATACTTTGGTATATAAAATTTGAATTATTTATTTTATAAACACAATAGATACCAATCAATTCAAAACATAACCTATTAAACAATGCGGTAAGACACTAGGGTTGATCAACATGCCTATATTGATACGAATATTTCCTTACTGTCATAATATTCATAAAAAGCTGCATTTGACATCCGCCGTTGATTACATAGGTACATAATCGTTAAATACAACACAAACTGAAACTACAGATTCAAAGCGTAGAGTAAACAAAAGTGTTTACCGAACAAAAGAAACTCTATTAGAATTCTGTTTACTTTGTTTGTGTCCATTAAAACAGCGGTTGTTGGTTATATATGTTTAGTTATCTACAAATAATAATAGTAATAAATCCGAAGACACTATAACACCGCTGTCAAGTTGAGCTTAGAAAACAATCCATTAGAGAGCCTCTTGTGAAAGCAAATGGATTAATAACACTTGAGGGAAAAGGTCTGCATTGTTGAATGTGTAACTAATTACTACTGACTTATAAGTTTTATAACTTATATTATAACATATATAACATTAGTGCCAATCATAAGAGTCTCAAATACTTTAGCTAAACTTATTATTGATAACCATAAATATATTATGTGTAATTTCATACAACCTGTGATATCAAACAAACATTAGGTACAATGTTTGCCTAGGCATTATTTCTAAGGATTCGATCACAATTTATTGTTCTTCAAAAATATTGTTCTGAAATACTTAAAAAGTATCCTTATCTATATCAAATTCTGTATCCTAATATCGGATACAAATGGAACATAAAAAGGACTGCAGTATTATAGAAGGTGCCTAGTTTTTGTTAGCTCATTAGGAAAGTTTGCCAGCGCCCATCACCTGAGTTGACAGATGTTAGGCCTCTTATACAAAGATAGAGATATAATACTTAATAAATAACTTTAATAAAACTCTCTAATGCGTTTCAAACGTTTACTTACTCAAAGAAAATCGCATCATCCTCCACTGAAAAACAATTTCCTAACTTCTCCCTATCTGTCTTCAACCTGCTGTAGTCCTCTGTTGGACATAGCACTCCCTCGTTTTGCGCAAGATATTCTGTTCATCCGCGTTTCTCATTCAGTCTTCACCAACGACCTTTCGTATGTTTCAGTATGACCTACGGTACGCTTGCCAAGTCTCTGTTTCAATTCCAGAACTCGTCTGCTCCAACTGCAACGGTTCTGTTATATAAGACCGGCCCGCTGCTATTTTTACTTGCTAATCCGGCGAGATAATTAATATAGCGATCTTTAAACTATAACAGTTTACTGCTTTGCATATTGACTCTGAGATATTAATGTCAATAAATGGGAAAAGCAGGGTATCGAAAACCACCGAGTTACGAACCTACCATCAAGGTCCTTTCGCAAGCCCAGTCAAGTGGGCATCCTATAGTCCCCTTTCCAAGACACAATATTCATTCCCGAGCTCATCTGAGAGAGTTCACATCGGATAAAGACCCAGTGCTATTTAACTTCTTGATCCGGCGAGCTATGTTCATAATTTTAGTTCTCTCATAAATGACATAATTCTGTAATATATTATGTGCGAAGCTATTCATTACATTTGATCATATAGGTACATAGCAAGGTTCAATGTAAATCTTAGCTTCCATTTAGCCGTTCAGTGACTATTTGAATTTCGCTTGCTTAGTTATAAATATCATATAATCATTTATCGCTTTTCACCTTAGATCGGCGTTATTCCTAATAACTGGAACTAATTAATGTTAGTCATAGTTACATCGCACCTCCATCAGTAGTCGGCGCCAAGTCGACAACAAAGACTAGTGATAAATGATTCGGGAGTTGCGCAATGATGAATTATCTGCATAGCAGGCAGTGAGTAGGCAAGTTATGGAAATACGTTCGTGATACAACATTCATGACCGATATCGCCCGTAAAATTGGCAAGCGCCTATAATACACTCCATTAAAAATACCAACGCGTGCAGTAAGGGTATATTACCTTTCTTATAATCGTAACTAGGATAATATAATNATAATACTGTATGGATGCGTGTCTTCAAAGTATTGTGTCGTAAAAACTTTTTGGAAAACTAAAAAACAACGTTGTAGATATCTATATGAACGAATGTCGTTCATAAAGAAGGTATTAATAATTAAGTAGCAGTAGAGGTGACTGATAGTAGGACAAGGATATCTGGCGCAAAATGGGGGCGACCTATGTCCAGCAGTGGACTGCGATAGGTCATAAACATATTTTTATCATAACCGACGCTTCCCTACATCCTACCTGTAAGAAAATATAATATTATTTGTGTATGTGTGTAGGTATGTATTGTATAACAGCCATACAATAAAACTCGTTTGCTTCCTTGGCATGCGACACGAGATTTCGCCACTCCAATCTTTCCTCAGCTACTGCTGCCAGTGCGTCGTCTGCAGATGGCTAAGATCCTTGTCGACTTGGTCTATCCACTTATATCTAGGACGACCTACAGGACGCTAACCGATTGGATCCAGATACTACTATTGCTTTTTGATGCCATTGCTTTTTAATCTTTTTATATTTTTCACTAGCATCCGCCATGTGATGATTGGTGAAAAATATAAGAATAGGGAACATCCCATTGATGTGTTTAAACCTAGTTCATTAGCAAACATTTTCCTTTATAAGTACTTTACTTTGGACCATCTTTCAAGATTCACAGTTCACGGGAAGTACCCTGTTAATTTTGATATATTTGCGAGTATCCAATGCAAAGGCAAAACGGATGTATATTATGATTGCGTTGAATTAGAAGCTACAGATCCTCAGGACCGTAGATTTCAGTATTTACCATAAATTTTAGCTTGATACCTTCACGCGTTCCAGAGAAAAAGGGCCCTGACAAACAGACAGGAAAACGTGTGTATCGGACGGAGATCGAACCCCGAGTTTAAGAGTTGACTTCTCGACAAATCATGTTAACAGCCATCTTGATCGTATACATAAAATATGTAAATGTTACAATATTATCGCACGCACACATACGCAAAAAAGGCCAGGCCGTATTCATCATCATCAGCTCATTAAACGTCCCCACCGAGGGGCACGATTCTACCCGTATAGGGTGATTAGGCCTTAGTCGTCCACGCGAGCCCAGTGCGGATTGGACGACTTCACACACAACCTTCGAATCTCTTCGGAGGCGGGCATGAAGGTTTCCTCACTATGTTTTCCTTCACCGTATGAGCGTCGGATAACGTACATATATGTTCGAAAATTCGTAAATACATTGGTACGTGTCGGGATTTGAACCACAGCCCTCCCGGTAGGAAGGCGACAGTCCACACTACTGAGCCACCGACGCTCAGGCCGTATTAGCACATGTTATTTATAAATTCATTTTAGCGTTTTTAAGCCGAGTATTTATTTCGTTAAAATTAACACACATTGTGCCTAAACCGCAGGTCGAGTTTGCAGGCAATGTTATATTGGTATAGCCGGCTACTGTACGGGTTGAGCCCTTTTAAGGGCTTTGATTCAGGATGATGTGGTATATCAAAGGGCTTAGCAGAGTAATGAGTATCGGTCAAGGAACAGTTTTAAACAAAAACAGCATTACATACAAAAACAGTATAACATTTTACTTTGTAGCTGTTAAATGAATGTATCTGTTTTTCTTTGACATAGTTTAACCAATTTCTAAAGCTACTTTAGTTAATATTATTGTAAATGCATATAAGAAAGTATTTTAGATTGTATTTTCCAAAATACTACTTAATTTTCAATCGACGTTAATACGTCCGATAAGGTACATATTAAGTATCCTTGCGATTAAAAAATTAATTCGGCTGACTTGACGCCATGAGCAATCACGTGTTTTCGATGTAAATGTGTGTAGATATTTAGAAGAAATATTTAAGTTTGGGCTTAAATGGCACTGTGTCTGTCTAAGAATTTTGTTATGGATACTTAACTGCACCAATTTTGCATATTAACATAGAAGGACCTAGTAAATCAGCATAAATATGTGAAATAAAGTCAAATACTCTTTGCTTTAAACTCCTACGAGTAACATTAACCGAGAAATAAAATCCTGCTTAAAGCTTTTGAAATTTAATGAACGCGTAACCACTAGACTAATTGCAATATCCTGATGAAACATCATGGTATACTTTAAAATCACTGCCTTTTTCTCCTTCCTGTCGATAACACCGCTTAAAGCACAATATTAAAAGTATTTTCATCTATGACCTACAATAAAACTATCTGTATTTGTGAATACTGTATTTGCAAATTTTAATCATACAACTGTTTGTGCTCATGCCCTTTTACTACCTGTCTGACTTAATCAGACTGAATCTCATGATTTCTGATAGAACAACATTTGAACAATTTCAAAATAAGTAAATAATCACAAAACTAGAAAGAAATATAAAATTTTCACAGATGTCATATAAATGGTTTTTATTGCGTATATTTTAAAAAGATCAAGGCAAAACAAGGACAAACTGCAATTATTTTAACGATTATTGAATAGAAGTGGAAGTTAATTTACCGCAAAGGAAATATATGCAATGCGGCAAGCTTTCTATAGATTTCAAAAGGGTTTGCTTAGGTAACTTTGATAGAAGTTTGTTTATTGACTTCGAGAATTTTCGTCGTCAACAATTAACCTGAATTTTAATTCAACATTTTGCTTTAAGTGCAGAGCATACACGCGTTTTGCTCACGATCCTTTTCATCCAGCCTTTTTGTTATTATTTGCCATGGCTGTGTTTCAAGGATGGGATATACACATAAAACTAAACAAATGATGTGTTTGAACTGAATAGCTTTACTTTTTTAGCCCACAATATATTACAAACTTTGGTGTCGATGAAGAAAAGTATTTTATACTCCTACTAACTATTACTGGATAACAAAGTTAAAACAATCAATTCCTCGTCAAACAATCCTACAACTGAATGTGAAATGGGCTTTGAAGTTCTAAAACATTTGTAACAAGAGTTCAAAACTAATTGAACACATTATGCGGTGAATTGTATTACGTAGCATTCGTCTATCAAAGGGCCGGAATTAAAATGAACTCAAAATAACAAAAATGTTAGGATCCCTGTATTTTATACGTAGTAATACATTAATGCATCGTAACTTAATAAGGTTCTGATGATTAGCCAGCGAATCCCATTACCAGACACCATGGTAATAAAATACCGGAACTGTCACCAATATTGTAACATATTTTCGGCATTGGGTCCATATCATTTACGATTTAATTCAAAAGTTACATTTAAAGCATTCAAACAACATTATGGAAATGATTGTCTAACATTTTTGAGTCGTGTCTGAAAAAGTCATAGACATTGTTTGATCTTAGTATAAAGTTTGTTATTATAATTTCACAACATTAAACAGATGTTTAGTAAAAAGTTACGTAAAGTGCGATACATATTGTAAATTATCTCAAAAATTTATTTTTATAGAGCACATAGGTATTAAATTGTACCCTATTCAAATATGTTTTCCTTCTGTATCAATGACTGTTTATAATATTCACTATTAAATAAGTCCCCTAAATACGGCACTGCTCACTTAAAGTTAGCTGTACAATTCCCGTAGTTTGCGTGACAGTGATACGATACGCCAATGATCCTACACAGCGTCTCATGTGAGCTAATATGAAACCTAGAATGCTTCTAATTGGTTTAATCTTTACTTAATGCTGTTTGTTAAATAATCTTTCTCTAGAACCGCATTTAGCGAAGAGCGACTCAAGTTGTCGATTGCCATGATGTTTCGGATAGGCTTGACTCCTTGGCACTGCGTAGAAATGTAGCTTCGTTATGCATTCTCAATCGCATATACCATGGGGAGTGCTCCGAGGAACTGTTCGGTCTGATCCCTGCCGCCCTCTTTCCGCCATCGATCTACGTGATAACTCTACCACCCCCACCACCTTGACAGATGGCAAAGTACTACTGTGCGTTTTAACAGAAACTTTCTGCCCCGCACCACAAAATTGTGGAATGTGTTGCCGCATGCGGTTTTTCCGGACAGATACGACCTGCAAACCTTCAAGAAAAGAGCGTACTCTTGCTTAAAAGGCCGGCAACGCATTTTGTAGCTTTTTGGTGTTGCAAATGTTCATGGGCGGCATTATCCACTTTTCATCAGGTGATCTGTTTGACGACCCATTTGGTGTTGCGGTTGAGAGGTCGGCCGCAACACTAAGGGTTCCGGGTTCGATCCCCGGGCAGTACAAACATTTGTGTGCATGAACATGTCTGTTTGTAATGGTCTGGGTGTTTTCTATGTATAATATGTATGTATTTACAAAAAAAAAATGTATACATGTATGTTTATCCGTTGTTTAGTACCCATAATACAGGCTTTACGCTTAACTTGGGGCTAGATGGCGCTGTGTGATTGTCAGTAGATATTTATTTTATTTTATTTATTTATTTATTATTTATCTGTCTGCTCGTTTGCCCCCGTTGTATACTATAAAAGAAAACGATTGTATACATTGTCAAAATATTAAATAACGGATAATCCTAAGTTACTCATATAATACAACTCTTAGCGTCGGAGGTTCATTGGTGTCGACTGTTGCCTTCTGATCTGGAGGGCGCAGGTTCAAATCCCGCCACGTACCAATGTGTTTTCGAATGTTCGATGTTATATGTACAATAACCGAAGCTCTTACGGTCATGGAAAACATCTGAAGGAAACCTGCGCACGCCTGCGAAAAGATACAAAGGTTGAACGTGCAGTCGGCCAATCCGCTGTGGTCCCGCTTGGACGACTAAGGTCTTTACAGATAGGCTCGTGCCCCTCAGTAGGGTTCATTTAATAAGCTGATGATGATGCAACTCCAATTAAGAATTTAAAATTCTCCTTTTCTTCAAAAACAATATTAAATAAAAGATTAATCAAATAGTGCTTATACATATAGCGTCAGGTTTTAGATTCGGAGTCCCGCGGAGAGACTGTAATCCGAAAAGAAGGATTATACCGAGCTTCGGAGGGCACGTTAAACCGTGTCAGTCTCGGCTTCTATATATGGATACCTTCTCGTAGTAATCGTTATCTCCCACCAATCCCCCTTGGACCTTCATGGTAAGTTACCGCTATACCTATTCTTATCCTTTTTTGCTAATCAGTGGCTTAACACAATATTTTATTTTCATGTCTACGAGGATTGTAAAAGCGAATTCATTCTTATGAGTTCTAGCAAAACTATTTTACAGTCGGTCGTAAATTAAAACTTGGGTTGAGTTTTATTAATTTACCCTAGAAATGTCCGATAGTTTGCGTGACGGAGCGCGATTGGGGTAGTTGTGATATCTGCCGCATTTAGCTTACGGTTAAATTCTCCCTGTTGCTATTTTCTTAAGATCAGCTATTTAAAGTAAGACGTTTGTATAAGTATCCACTAACAAATAAAATAACTAACATATTACTTAATATTGATTATGAACATCAATGAACTTGATCTATAACGTCACACTGCTGGGCACAGGGGGGTTAGCACCATCCCTTACAATTATTACTACAATGAATGATACATTAGCATTTTTTGTACCAGAAAATTAAAAGATATGGCGATGATTCTCCAGGCCATTCCATTTATAATGGTTATGCTAAGATTATGCCGTAATTCACCGTTGCCGATCTGTGGCTGTAACGAGTACCTATCTACATTTGAAACAATTATTTTTCAGTTTC
This sequence comes from Leucinodes orbonalis, assembly GCA_019425675.1. Lineage (NCBI taxonomy): Eukaryota > Metazoa > Arthropoda > Insecta > Lepidoptera > Crambidae > Leucinodes > Leucinodes orbonalis. The sequence continues at coordinate 167,886 of PQWD01000636.1, forward strand.
ATTTTCAATCAATCCTACTCGCTAGCAGTTACGCCATCTAGCAATCGATAAATAAATACACATATATTTATCGATTACAAATATCCATACATACATAGGGATGGATATTTGTAATGGGTTCCAACTTAAGAGAATCAAAGTCCTTTACACGTGGCGTTTTCCTTTGTAAAATTTATAAAGACATGCTGACGATGTCCAAATTTCTGGCAAAACGCCTTGCAGTTTTTTTTTCATATCATGAGTACTTGTCGTTGTAGGTTGTTAAAACTTTTGTTTTTGTCTCGTTGTATGTCATAAATATTAAGTAATCGGGAATTCTGCTTAGCTTATCGTAAGTGGCATGCCTGCCCATGACAGATTAGTGCTGAAAGAAACCTATTAGTAATAACTTTCTGTCGACACCGCCCTGCGCCCTGCACCTTAGACGACTGATGATATGTTTTTAACCAGTAATTTCACTTATTTGATAGTCTTTACTGTTTACATTCGGTAACTAAAACACTCATAGATTTAAGGGTCTAAAGTAAGCTGTATTTTGACCTTAATCAAAATACAGCAAAATCGGAATACATGGAATTTCCGAGTGAGTTCACTTTATTTTGAATATGGTAAGGCAACACTATTTGTCAAGTCTATGCAAAGCTAACTGTGTTAGGTGAGGTATATTGCGACAAAGGAATTGTGGGCTTAACCGGGTTGATCGTGACTTGTGTTTTCATGTTGTTTGAGCCAAGTCAACTGATGTTGATTGCATGTCACATGATATAATGATATTACTGATTTGTTATTGCACGAAATCTTTACATGGATTATGGTGTAAAATAGGTATTGTCTATTAATTTAACTTTTTATATAAATGATAGTTCCTAAATAGGTCAACCGCTCTATTATAAAAGCGAATTATCTCAATAGACCATAACGACTTACGAATTGACTTGACTCCGCACCCAAATTTAATAGTCAAGCAACCTAAAACGTAAGTAAGCAAGTAATATGAAAATCCCCGATACGTTTACACCCCGTATTCACGCCGCGTACAGTATTGCCATTGGGCAACTTTTCGAATCTTAATATTACGTGAAACGAAACAAAATAACACCGAGTTAAATTCTAATATTGAAAGGTGCGACGTGTATGGAATGTAATATTGGCCGGTTGAACACCGCAGAGGCGATGCAACGAAAAAAAACACGGCCATTTATTTATCGGTACGATATTAGAACGGTAGCGGTCAAAAAGTAATATCATTGAAGACCGCTTCATTAAGCGGTCACCGAAATGGCAGTCAATACAAATGACAGCTGTTTTAAATAACGAGGCACACATTATCTGTTTTACTTCGGGAGGACATTCCATTGATGGCCTTAACAACTCCAACGTTTCAATATGAAATTCCTTTTGATATATTTAAAACTCTTATGAAAAATATATACTTCTTTTCAGTTTATTTATTGTTTACTTAAATACTAACACAAAGAACCTTCATTAGTTGGCAGTACCAACTGCGCCTTGTCAAACATGTGAACTTATAACTGCTTATATTTTATAATTAAAATTACCGGGTATAACATCTGTTATCTCTGTTATCGGGCGCAGTGCGTCATGAACAGAGAAGAATAACTGTCTATCAGTTGTTGGTCTTCTTCAATGGCGCTCTGTCATGGTCAGGAGTATCATTTACTATCAGGTAAAAAATCGATTCATGCGCAATTTTCTTCCACGTACTTCACTAATGTGCAACGACCTACTAAATAACACCGAGTTAAAATTCTAATATTGAAAGGTGCGACGTGTATGGAATGTAATATTGGCCGGTTGAACACCGCAGAGGCGATGCAACGAAAAAAACACGACCATTTATTTATCGGTACGATATAAGAACGGTAGCGGTCAATAAGTAATAGACCGTTTCATCAAGCGGTCACCGAAATGGCAGTCAATACAAATGACAGCTGTTTTAAATAACGAGGCACACATTATCTGTTACTTCGGGAGGACATTCCATTGATGGCCTTACAACTCCAACGTTTCATATGAAATTCCTTTGATATATTTAAAACTCTTATGAAAATATATACTTCTTTCAGTTTATTTATGTTTACTTTAATACTAACACAAAGAACCTTCATTAGTTGGCAGTACCAACTGCGCCTTGTCAAACATGTGAACTTATAACTGCTATATTTTAAATTAAAATTACCGGGTATAACATCTGTTTATCTCTGTTGTCGGGCGCAGTGCGTCATGAACAGAGAGAATAACTGTCTATCAGTTGTTGGTCTTCTTCAATGGCGCTCTGTCATGGTCAGGAGTATCATTTACTATCAGGTAAAAAATCGATTCATGCGCAATTTTCTTCCACGTACTTCACTAATGTGCAACGACCTACCAGCAGCGGTATTTCCTGACAAATATGACATGGGAAATTTTAAGGAAAGAGCATATTCCTATCTAAAAGGCAAGCAACGCACCGGTGGCGCTTCTGGTGTCACCGTTGTCCCTGGGCGGAGATGAACACTTCCCATCAGGTGTCTCTCTTGTTCGTTTGCTCCCTATATCATAAAAAAAAAAGCTCCAAATACGTTATTTGATGGTAATACTCGTACCTACCAGCAGGATTGATTGTAATTGGTCAGCTGTCGTAATCGCAATCTACGCCAATACTAGATTACGTGCTTGGACACAATAATGCGTGATTCAATACTTACCTTAATTGAATCGAATTAACAGTAATATTGTCGTAGACGCTGTTAAGTCTACGACTTGAGACTTTCGTAGCAGCTGTATGCTTATTATAGGATAAAATTTATCTGCAGTTATAATGTCAAATGTGGTAATCCCAGCGATATGTTAAGACTGTCCCAGTTTAAACTGCTATTGATCTGCACGCTATAAATTACTTACATTGTTCCTACGTAATTAAAAGTGTGTCTTCGAAAGGAAATAAAATTTATTTCGCCTGATAGATAAACATTGTGAGAGAAGCAATGCCATAAAGAGGTCCATTGAGCGAGTCCCACTTGGGGCCTTAAATATGTTGTGTAAATAGATACCCATGATCAAGAGCCCTCTGCTTTCGCCAATTACTTGAAGAAACTGACAGTAGTTAGGAAAAACCAACCACTAGTATAAAATGAAGCACTTGAGTGGGGATCGTCTTTAATAAGAGCCATCTGCGCTTGACACTTGTCCGGTAAAGTTGTGACGCTCAACAGCGAAAGTCAACACAAAAATGTTGGAGAAAATATTCCTGGCAAATGTTGACAAAATCCTACAGCAAAATATTCTTAAAATTTAAAATAACTTAAGTAGGTATATCCACATTTGGAAAAATGACGCCCGCCACTTGCAATTCTATACGAAAAGAGAAAAAACCAAAAGAGAATTGATATCATATTTTTTAGCTAAGACTGTTATCGTCAATTTTGGTTGTCCTGGACATCGTAGACTCTCTAGATAGATACATGATTTGATACTGGATAGATTTCATTATTAATTATCGCTTTATGCAGATGATAGTGATTATTTCAATTACTCAACGTTCCACCTGATAGGACAGGCCTTCCTATACTTTCAGACAATTAGGTGATTCGGCCTGCAATGCTCTAACTAAGCTGGAGAAATCGCACATAGTGACTATGCGGTCTACCCATGGGATTCGAATCTATGGAATTACTGGGATTTCACTTATGAATTCCCAGTAATTCCATAGATTTAGAGTTAGCGCGCTCTGCATAAAGCGATAATTAATAATGAAATCTATCCAGTATCAAATCAAGTATCTATCTAGAGAGTCTAGTTCTTTAAGTTTGTAAGAGTATATATAGGTTCACTAAATCGTTATTAGTCGATGATCATAATGTATATAATGGCTATAGCGATAGCATACCCGTAATTTTAATACACAATGACGAATGAGGAAAAAGGATTGTAACTCCCATGTATCCGAAAAATATTATTTCGTATAAAAGAGAAAATCTGTATTCAATATTATTACTCTATCAAGGCAGTCTTTTCAGGATACATTTTTGCTTTATTTTCATACAATTTTTGTCTTTTTATGCAATGTATGAGATCCAAGTGATTGGGCAGAAAAATATAATAATTTCAAATATATTTTGCATTAATTTCACGATCATAAATTTGACAGTAGAAGTTTGTGACAGTATTTACTTACTTTTTGACAGTTTGGACTGTTTTCAATTAATGTGAAATATTTATTTTGATTTTTAGTTTAACCAATTCCGTAAGCTTTTCCATTATGTAAAGCCTCCACGAAAACAATATATTTGGTTCTCCGCAGTGTTTGTCAACGAACGAGCGGAAAATATTGTTTGTATTAAATGTTCCTGCTCAGTTACAAAAACGATCCGTACTCAACGGACGATATTGGAACCCAGTTGTCATTTGTAGTATTTTCTATTGAAATAACGTTTTGTTGTATAAATTGTACTACTCATAAAATAGAAGATGGAGAAGTTTTAATTTATAAGTGAGCTTTATGTAAGAAATAACGGTTTCAGTTTGGTTTTAAAAGGTCAGTCTAAATTACAAATAACTTTGTTATTTTATCAGGTCTGTGCTGTCAAATTTTACATAAATTTAAACGGTGAGTAAAGGTCACTGGTAAAGTGCCGGAAATATTTGACATAAATAAAGATAGGCCTCAGTCCACCGAGTCGCTTTTTTGTCAGTTTACTATAGAAAAATATCCGGGGAGTAAGCGAAGATATTTCATGATACCGTCCCACCACGTTGTTCAATCTAGCAGACAGTTAAGCGATGCCATAGAAATTCCTAAGTATCCTACAAACAAAGCGCTTTGAATCCTCATTTATTATTTGCACTGCGAACCTGTGAAATACATTGAAGGATTGTGACTTCCGAAAGCACAATTTGGGTATCTTCAAGTCGAGAGTAGAAGGTTTTTAATCTAGGGCAACGTCGATTTTTAAAGCCTGACTAGGCTTTTTCAAACGCAGGCAAACATATTCCTAATAAACTAAGATCATTAAATATATTATTAAAACTGTATCTATCTCTCATCTCTTATTTATATTTGTGCGAGAAAATAATCATAAGCTAAAAAAGTTCAAATCAATTTCTCTCTTGACACAATGATGTAAAAAAGTATAAATTCGTGATATGCTCACAAAACAATCGAAAAAATTGTTCTGATTCAGTGACAGCACACATACACATATTTCGAATTTCGAACACATTTATCTCAACAAAAGAGTACAAACTGTACTCTATTAGGCGGTATGTTTCTGAGGCACGGATGGCGTATCTACCTTTATATATACAAAATATCATTGTCTTGGCAGAGCAAAATGGGTTATTAACGTTGGACACTTAATTGTATGTATAATACAAAATTGAATAACGGTTTACTGGTTTCGTGGCCATTGTTATTATTGGAAAACTCGTCTTGTTTAGTGAACAAATGATTATCGTTTAACGCAAATTGAAGTCGACAAGCAGTTGTGGATTTACGCTAGAGGCAGTCGGGGAACTAGCCCAGGGCGAAAAATTTTTTAAGGCTAGCAAAACTTTGACAAGAGGAAAACTTTTATTTGCGTTTAATCAAATTGCCCAATATAATTAGTTGAATTATATAATAAATAATAATTCAAGTTCCTAATTGGAATCACCTATTAATATAAATTCCAAAATTTATTTATTTTAGAACTTCAAAAATATCATTTAAGGTATAAATTAGTAATTGATGGGGCGGCATTCTCTTTAGTGCCCAGACCAGATAATCAATTATAATTTACAGGCTTAAATTACTTATTTGTATTATCAATATTAAATATAATATAAAAATTGATTCGATTCGTAAATCGTAGCAATTAGGTATAGAAAATGGACTGAAGGAAACTTGATATCGTTCTTCAACGACCATTAAGTGACTTCTTAATAATTAAGTTACACTACACCGAATCTGGGCCGGCAGCGTCGCTAATGATTTAGGGCAAAAGTAGGTCTATGCAGTATATTATGTAGTTACCTATATAGCCAATATCCATTATTATTCTTAGTTTTAATTTATTTTTAATATTTGTTGTGACGACCGTTTTGTTTGACTTGTCGGCGTGTTGGACCTTTCTGTAAGCTGGCATGTTTGTTTGAATAAATAAATAAGAATCATGGGAACAAATCAATATAACTCATGAATAGGTACAAAGTCTTTCTATTCTAACATAATAAGGAGAAAAAGTAATCCGACACTACTGAACCAATTTGAAAACATCGTGGGGAAACCTGCGCACGCCTGCGAAGAGATTCAAAGGGTGTGCGTGAAGTCGTCCAATCCGCACTGGACGCGTGGACGACTACATATGTATATACATACACCCTATGTGGGTAGACTTGTGCCTCTCGATGGGCACGTTAAAGAGCTAATAATGAGATGAATTGCACTCAGTGTGTTATAGTTGTAGTTTCACTTGTCTACTAAAATATGAGATATCAGCATGGCAAATTATGACAGTATTTTTAAACTTGAAATGAGATCATGACCCCGACTAGCGAAGGCGCGGCGTGTGAATCCTGGCATAATGAGTCGACGCCTTTGCCTGGACGAACACGCAATAGGCTAATAAAAGTGTTGACGTCATACTTTATAGTACGCCAGAAAGTACTTCGCAAAACACATGAGTAATATATTCTTCATCGAGACTTATGTGCTGAGCGTCAGTAAATATAAATTTGTGTCTTCAAATTTTCGAAAATATATGTATGTTATTCGACGTTCTTACGGTGATGGAAAACATAGTGAGGAAACCTTCATGCACCTTGCCTGCGAAGAAATTCAAAGGTTGTGCGTGAAGTCGTCCAATCCGCACTGGGCCCGCGTGGACGACTAAGGCCTAATCACCCTAGATGGGTAGGCTCGTGCCCCTCGGTGGGGATGTTTAATGAGCTAATGATGATGCACCTACATATCATGTACGAGTATCGTGACTAAAACATAAAACGTTTGTATGTCACTTTAGATTGAGAGTCTTGTGTGCCAAGACATTTGGTCCGACTGTAATCTTAGGATGGTAATCGTTAACCAACCGCATTGGGCCCGCTTTGTTTCGGGTTACGACCCAATCTCCCCATAGCTATATGGTTAATCCGGCCCTGCCGCGGACTCAGTGCGGATTGGCCGACTTCACGTTCAACCTTAGAATTTCTTCATAGGTGTGCGCAGGTTCCCTTACGATGTTTTCCTTCACCATAGTAGTGTCGGCTTAACGTACATATAATTTGGAATTACATTGGTGTTTATCGAGAAAAATTTGCAGGTTATTAAGCCTATTCATAAGATAGATTTTAACAAAGCACTCTGAGTGATGCAGAAACTGAATTAAAAACAATTAAATGATATAAAAAGATTAAACGAGTAACTCGAGTTTCTTGCCGGCTCTTCTCAAAGATCCTACTTATTCCGAACCGGTGGTAGAGTCACAAAAAAATATGATAATAATAACAATTGACGATTCAAAAGTATCTGTAACAGATTTATTTGAATAAATACTTTTTCTTTCTTTCAAAAGTTCGAAGTGACTTAAGTTTTTGCCACTTAGTAATAAGAAAATGTTTTTAAATAAGCGTCAATTTCTTGAAAAAATGGTGCCGGTTTTAACCTCATATGGAAATTAGTTTTTTGCTAGTCACTGTGGAACTACGATCAATACGAAAGTTCTCTACTATTGTGAATAACGTATAATTTAGCGGTTTGTTAAAAGCACGAAACAGTAATTGTTAGGACCTGTTTATTACTAAGTATTTGATTGTGTACAATAAAGTATGTATCTATATCATAGCTGAATATAAAAATAGCCACTTTTTTATTTAAAAAAACACTTAAATTATTAGGTTCATAAAACCTATACTTAGATATCACAGTTTAGATAAAGAACTACTTTTGCTTATGGCATCACTTGAAATATTATGGGATCATACAGAAACTAGTGTATTGACCTTCATATTATACTCTTACACTTATATCGTATTATATACTCTTCATCGTACCATGAAGAATTTAATATTTACTTACAAGCAAATTCCCCGAACTTTCCTAAATTTTAACTTGGATACGCAACATAAATTTTAACTGAACGTTCATGTTGAGAAGCTAATTTAACCAAGCCATTTTTCTTCGAGGCTGCTTGAGTATTATAATTATAACGTAAAATGGGGATGCACGCTTTTGTAAGCATATAAATACTATTCATAGCGTTATGTGATGTGAAGAAAATCGAACTATAACATTGTACTGAACTTTTAGTTTCAGTATACCTAATGTACACGTCATATCAGCACATCATCATCAGCTCATTAAACGTCCCCACCGAGGGGCACGAGCCTACCCTGTATAGGCCTTAGTCATCCACGCGGGCCCAGTGCGGATTGGCCGACTTGATGCACAACCTTTGAATCTCTTTGCATGCGTATGCAGGTTCCCTCACAAGGTTTTCCTTCACCGTAACAGCGTCGGATAACGTACATATAATTTCGAACATTCGAAAACATATTGGTACGTGGCGGGATTTGAACAGGCGAGATCGGATGGGAACAGTCCACACCAATGTGCCACTGACGTCAGCACGTCGTCTAAGTTTTAGATTTTAATAACGTTGCGCAATTTTTTAGAGACAGTTAATCTTTTGGTCTCTTTTTCCATTATACGACCAATCAAAAATAAATATTTATAAAATATCTTACAGGTATAAATCAATTTATTTTACTCAGTAAAAACTAAAACGGCTGTGTTTTAATGGACAATTAGGTAAAGCATTATAATGATTTGTTCTCAGGTGCTTCCAGGTCTTTACGTGGGCAACTATCGAGACTCTAAGGATCCTGTGCAACTGGACAAGTATAAAATCACTCACATTCTGTCAATACATGACGCGGCAAGGAGGTTACATTCGGTAAGTTTTAATTGAAATTTAACTATACCTTATTTATAATTCAGTGTCAGTAATTAAATAAAGTACAACTATTTCTTTTAATAAACTTTATGTAACAAACATGTAGGTGAACGTGTTTACGTTGTCGTCTATTTCCGAATTTTTATATCGATAAATATCGCCTATTATCTCAACATTGCTGGGTTGTACATACTTAACGTTATATTGTAGATACTAATAACTCGCTACCTCAACAACTAAATCTTAATAGCTTAACAGTAAATGAAAGAATTTTACATATTTTGACCGAATTCTTACCATTTATTATAGGATTTATATACGCTGTTGCAACATATAGTTTTATTCAATTTCTGATCGATCATTTTAAGTTACGTATTATCTATATTTTAGGTACTATAGATGTTTCCAAATACATTATTTTATTCAACTTACTTTAACAGCCTGAAACAGTCCACAGTCACAGTAGGCTTAGTACCACCTCATTTTGTCTTCCACGCTTGGCAGGCGGGAGATAGCAGTACCTTTGAAAGTGAGGCGCAATGAGAAAGCGCTGCTACCCGTTCTCATTGAATGTTTTATCCCAAAGGTGTCACTTACTACAACCGCGGGAAGAGTAGGGATGGTGACAATGGTACCTAGCTACTTTCATGTACCATTTCACGACAGGTCATTTTTTTACTTACTTTAATATTTTAATGTTTTTATAAGATTCGCTTCCAAACCATAGAAATTGCAATAACCTAGTCTCTACAAATTCATATTACATTCTTTATTATTCTACCTTGATCCATATTGTTATGTAACTGCTGTACAAAGCCTTTGTTACTCTTACTCGAATTCCAAGCTTTTGTCCCGAACTTACTTTAGTGGCGCTCTGAGACCGTATGAGGTAATATTGTTCAAACTTGTATTTATTAATGTCATGTTTGAAACAGACTAAATTTTATAAAGGAATGAAAGTATCTAAGTCAAAAGAGTTAGATATTAGATCTGTGATCATCATCATCATCAGCTCATCAAACGTCCCCACCGAGGGGCACGAGCCTACCCATATAGGGTGATTAGGCCTTAGTCGTCCACGCGGCCCAGTGCGGGTTGGACGACCTTCACGCACAACCAAACTCCTTGCATGCGCGCGCAGGTTTCCTCACGATGTTTTCCTTCACCGTAAGAGCGTCGGATAACGTACATTTATTTTCGAAAATTCCAAAACACATTGGTACGTGGCGGAATTTAAACCTCAGCCCTCCCGGTAGGAGGGCAACAGTCCACACCATTGAGCCACCGACGCTCTGTCCTATGCACCGAGATCTGTGTATAAAGTACTATAGATACTATTGAATTCTGTAAGGATTGTTGTGCAATTAGTTTAAGTTATCCATGCTGCCCTCTGTTCGTAATTATTATACCAAGTAAACTTAGCAGATAACCCACCCACCTGAACATTTCTCACTTTGCAGATTATTTTGGCGTTATATTACGTTTCGGCAAGTCGAGTCGGTAGAGCTTTGAAAACTTCATATTTATTATTTATTGGTGGGAACCCTCGCGTGTTTAATGATGAACAGGCAAACGACCCAAATTTGGACATGTTTATTTTCCTCTGTTGTCTGTGCAAACTGTACAGAATCATTTGTTCTCGTTATCCCTGAGGTCTACTTTCTGTATGTTTGAGTCAACTCTTATTTGTGCTTCTACTTGAATGTTATAAAACGCGTGTATAAATACGAGTATAGTTTTGTTCATATATACCCATGTACAGTAATAATTGCGTATATTGCTTGTTGTTTTCATAGTTGGAACTAAACTTCAATTACTGGTAATTATACCATCATAATAATTGTAGTTAATAAAAAAAAACAAGTAAAAATAAACTGGTTGTATAAAACCCATTAGTACCTAAAGTTGTCAAATTAATATTTTTTACTTGTTCATCATCAGCTCATTAAACGTCCCCACCGAGGGGCACGAGCCTACCCGTATAGGGTGATTAGACCTTAGTCGTCCACGCGGGCCCAGTGCGGATTGGACGACTTCACACACAACCTTCGAATCTCTTCGCAGGCGTGCATGAAGGTTTCCTCACGATGTTTTCCTTCACCGTAAGAGCGTCGGATAACGTACATATATTTCGAAAATTCGAAAATACATTGGTACGTGTCGGGATTTGAACCTCAGCCCTCCCGGTAGGAAGGCGACAGTCTACACCACTGAGCCACCGACGCTTTTACTTGTTAGCTACTGATAATGCTAAATGTTTACAACTGGATATCTTTTAAGAGTTTTTTATTATTAATATTGTTAAAGAGATTTTATTGCACACAACTAATTATGATATAATTTTTGTATCAGAATTTATATGTTTCAATGCATTCAATGTGTAAAGGTAGAAACTTAACAGACTAGACACTGAATGAATTTAACAACAATCGATCAATAAGCTTAAAACACGATTTCTTGTAATTTCTCTGCTCGTCTCACTCATCAATCTATAACGTGAACCGTAAGAGATGAAAAGATTTTTTTTAAAAGAACGTTTCTACTCACATGACCTAATATTATAACATTAATTATCCCTAGAAAATATGTAAGCGAGTTAAATAAATTTATTTTTCAATGAACTTCTAACTCTAATCATGTCAAACTACAAGTTCAGTCCCGCAATGTCGTACGCTTAAATCTCTATGTGACTGCAAACTCTTGAAGCAGCCCTCATTGGGTCCCTGAAGAAAACTATAAAAGCAGTTCTTGGAAATAATAAACTTATATTTGATGTCACATACTTTCGTTGGAGATTTCATAGTAGCGAAATGGTACTATATTTTATTGCATTGCAATTGGATAAACAGTATTATATTATGTGAATATTAAAGTTATGAATAGAGAACATTATGCTCATGTGATGATTAGTGTCATGAGTGACCATGATAGATTGGGTGTTGAAAGAAACCAATAATTGTTGATAGTAATTATTTTCAATTATCACTGCCCGTCACTAAGGACAACTGATGTAAGGTCTTATATACCCAGTAATTTCACCGAAGACGCTATCTGGTTTTCTTTAAGTAAAGACGACTCAATGTAAAACATACCACCAAGGCTTGGTGAACTTATACTATATTAACCCATTATGCGCCACTGACGTATGTATTCATCAAATACAAGAGATTTTCTATTGTGTTAAGTATAATTAACCTTTCAATGTTTCAATGGTTAATTATGCTACCAACGTAAAGAAACAGTTGATGATTTCAATGACGTCCTTCCTCAAACCAGGTTTCTTGGATACATACCCAGTACCCATAACAAACAAATGTATGTTTTTGTGTAAGTTATGGCACATATAATATATGTAATAAGTTATGGTTAAAAGGTATCCGTTTCTTATTATGCATCATACAAGTCTTAGAAGCAACGTGATGTTGTAAAACTTAGGTCTAAATTGTAAAGCTGACTTCTCATATAAAAATCAGGGTGATTTCTGTAATTCACTGCTAGATAGTGAAATAAATAAAAATAAATGTAATGAACAGTATGTTGGGTAACTAGGTTGGTTTTTCTCTACGGAAAATATTGTTCATTGAAGAACAGTTAGTGCTACAATCATTTTTAATGACAGGCAATTTGAAGTTGTATGGGCAAGTCAACTAGGTCTTAGAACCTATGACATAATAATTAAAATGGAGGATATGAGCTCTGGAGTGGAGACCGCGTCTTGGTTAGCGTAATCATGTAAGACGCCGTCCGGTCAAATGGACTGACGACTTCAGAAAGGATGGTTGGTCGAGAGATGAGACAAGCAGTGCGCTCTGAACCTATGTCCAGCAATGGACTGCCATAGACCGAATTAAAAGAGAGAAACACACACTTCTTCACAGCGGGCAATAATGAAGCCAAATTGTGATGAATTACAACGATTATTAACGGCTTAAATCCTAAGTAGTATCATTATTCACTCAGTCACTCTTGACAAGTCCCCCAAAGCTAATTTAATAAATGCCATCCCATTCATAAAACGTTTCCCTTGGCGGGTGTGATAAATAATAATATGGGTTTTTATTATGAAGTTTCTATAACTTTTCCATCTTTGGCCTTAATTTTAAGGGTTCCGTAGCCAAAGGGGAAAAAAGGAACCATTCTAGATTCGTCATGTCTGTCTGTCTGTCCGTCCGTATGTCACACACTTTTTTCTCCGAAACTATAAACACTACACTATTCAAACTTTGTGAGTATATGTATTCTGTGAACCGTTATTAGGTTTTGACAAGAAACTTAAAAAAAAATATTTTGAGGTTCCCCATACATTAAAATGAAAATCAAAAATATTTTTCATCTTATATCTTCTTAACTATCTTATTAAATAAAAATACTTTATTTTATGTTACTTGCTGCTGTGGAACCCTCCACGAGCGAGTCCAACTCAACATTTTTTTGTTATGTCTATAATACGAGTATCTATAAAAATTTAAAACTTGTTCCCCTTATCCATTACTAATCCAAATTTAGTACTTTTACGCCTTGGTCGTACGTTGTAAATTCATCCCTAATTATTGTTTAAAAACATAAGTTGAAAACGTAGGTACCACCACCACATACGATACCTATATAGTTGCATGTAGTCATAACTCAGAAAATAGTGGACACTGCATGCCGATTTATCATAAAATAATATACATTGATATTCACATAGAATCAAAAACTGAAGTAGTATCAAATGTAGCTATAAAAACAAAGTTGTAGCCAACGAACTTGTTAACCCCGTTACCGCCGCAGTCGGATATTGGGCAGGTATTTAAACAGTAAACACAAGATTTTTATTGTGTCTGGACTACTGGTGTAAAAGGTTAATGCTATAGACATTTCGTGCAGTTTTATTGAAATAGTAGTTTTGATCGCGTAAATAATGTATTGTTTGGCTTCTAACCTGTAAATATTCAAAACAAATTCATTTTTTACGACGTTCAATTTGGGATTCTTTGACTTGAAAGCGAATTGGGTCGTCAAATGTTATAATCAGGCGAGCTTTGCAAGAAATATTCCACGTTGAAAGTTTCGTTAGTTGTGTAGGCTCATTTCGTGTCATTGTAATGACGTGAGTGTGTCACATTAGGCGCCAGTAGAAGCGCGGATTAACTATGACACGCGGCTAGACACGGCAACCGGCATTGCGACTCTCAAATCAATATGTCATAACAGGCAATTGAGTTGACTCAATTGAGTAAACGACTTTTAAGTGTAGGGTAGAAAGTATTCCAAAATAAATAGCAATGTTCTGCTTGCAATGTTGAATCTCAAAATGTTACGATTATTCTAGTATTAAAAGCGTCGATGGCTCATTGGTGTGATCTGTTGCCTTCCGATCTTAAGGGTGAAGGTTCAAATCCTGCCACGTACCGATATGTTTTCGGATAAACGTATATACGTTTGCCCTACACTCTTACGATGAATGAAAACATCGTGAGGCCTACGCCTACAAAGTTTGTGCGTTAAGTCGGCCAATCTGCACTAGGTCCGCGTGTACGACTAAGGCCTATACATACATACACCCTTTACGGGTAGACTCATGCCCCTCGGTGGGGACGTATAATGAGCTGATGATAAAATATTAAAAGTGCGTCAGTTGATAGTCTAATACTTTGACCTCATAGAATTCTAATGGCATAGAAAGTGTATGAATAGGACACTTGAGACAGATAAAAAATAGCTATGTTGAAGTAGGTATCAAATCTTATTTTTTTATACGATAAAAGTTTCGTTTGATATTCTTTCTATTGGTAGGTGTGTTAATGAACTATAACCAGCATGCCAATCACACGTAACTGATGCGTACCTTGGAATGCTTATAAAAATCGTTTTATAAATCACCACGCATTTGTTTTGTTATAGTTGGCAACGAAGCTGTACCAACAAGTGTAATGGCGATAATCGGCTATAGCACCGGACCCCAGAGTGATAACAGCACAGTTACTAACTTGTTACAAAGATTGTGGTGTTCAGTAACTTCTTTTCCTATCCCAATTAGTCCCAAACAGAACTAAAATAACTTTACCCGACATGGTGGAAATCAATTTATAGATAATCCAATGGCATAATATTGTGGTTTATTTTGGTTTCACTGTGGTAAATAAAACTTAGTAATTAAAAGTAGCTTCATTATTAAATAGCTGTGACTCGCTGTGTTACGGCGGTATAAGAATTTTTCCTATACTTAAACGTAACATATGTGTTAAACCAAGGTGTAAGCTCACTCTTTACCAAATTTTATTAAAATTGCTTGTAAAGAAGTAACACACACTTCGCCTTTATACCTTATGTTAGTGTGATACTTTTCATGCATATACTTAATTATTGTTTGAGTTCATTACTTTCTTTTATGTAAGCACATTACGGCTTTTAGTGGACTTTATCGCAGCCAATCGCGGTTTAAGCTGTTAACGTAATCGTTCGTCAAATAGTCAGCTGATTTTTTTTTTTTGGCTGTTTGTCAAAAGTAGAAAAAATCACCTGGATTTAAAAGATACTAAATTCAAATCGCCGCAAAGGAAAGCTTAATATACGATTTTCCTAGTTAAAGAAAATTGAAAAGATTTATTATACAAATATCGTAATAAAATACATGTCTGTATATAAATAAGGCAACTCAAGCGCCATAGTGGTCACGTAGTCACATTTATCTTACTAGAGAAGGGATAACCGTTTGAAACTTAACACATACGTTTGGTGTTCACTGTTTTTATGAATGTCCATCACCAAATACATTAATTCTCGTAAATTTAATATCTGTAAGTTTTATAAATTTTTTTACATAGTTATTTACATTTTACATTAACCTTCTTAATCCCCAGGAATTGAAAAACAATATATTTTATATAATGTCTGATAGATATATCGGCCTGCAGTGGTTGTAGTTAATGTGACTTATTTTGAAATTAATTTAATTATTTTTAAATTCACATTACACGAAAAAGAGATAAACTGGAAATGAGATGAAAATTTCTTTGACTGATCCGTACTTAACTCGCGTAAGTAAATAGTTTCATATGTGTGTGTCCGTCTGTTTTGGCAGAATTTGAGTAAAAGTATTACGTTACATAAATAGTGTTAGACCAAATTAATTGCTTTGACCTGCACTTTTTGCCAAAAAAGTGCAGGTCGCTTCTCGAGACATACCGCACTTAACGATGTCATACGCCGGTCTCTTGCTACCGTCAACGTGCCAAGTCTACTTGAGCCGACTGGTATTGCAAGAGACGATGGCAAAAGGCCGGATGACATGAGTTTGATTCCATGGAGGATGGGCCGGGTGCTAGTATGGGATGCAACTTGTGCAGACACGCTGGCCCCCTTCCCATCTACATGGTACAAACAACAGAGCTGGTGCGGTTTGTGAAGCGGCTGAAAAAGCCAAAGCATGCAAATACAGGGGTCTGGGCTCCGAATATGATTTTGTTCCGTTCGGTGTCGAGACCCTTGGTCCGTGGGGTCCTAGTGCTTTGAGGCTTTTCAAAGAGATTTCCAAAAGGTTAGTCGACGTCACAGGTGACCGAAGATCTAGTAGTTACTTTGGACAAAGAATCAGTCTGGCAATCCAAAGAGGTAACGCTGCCAGTATTTTCGGAACTTTGCCGAAAGGGACTTCTTATAATTATATTTTTTAGTTTTAATTTTTTTTAATTTTAAGTGTTTAGGGTGTAATATATTTTAGTTACCAATAATGTAATGTAGTAAATAAAAATATATGTCCATTGCTTTGAAATGTTATACAATATCACTTGCTCAATAACTCTTGATAGTTACTGTGTTGTGTTCGTATGACACTTTTCAAAACAAAGAATTTGTTAATTTACGTGTTATGAAACTATGAAGTCTTTTTCAATATATAATTTTCATTTTCAACACCATTTTATCAAATCACGCAAATCCAGTATTAGTAGTAGAGTCATACAATGGCGATTTCGCTTCGCTAATCGCACTCATGTCACCATGTCCCCGCTGTGCAGTTCGTTTACGGATTTTCGACCGCATGAATATTCAACGACTTGTTGGAGGACATTTGACCAAAATAAAACGACAGCACATGATCTCGCTTAAATTTCGAAGGGGCTATATGTTAATATAGGTATTTTATAAATAACTAGTTCTTTTAATCCAAGAGCTTTTACGGGAATAAGAAGTAATATTTTTCAGTCGCATTGTTTCTTGGAATCGAGAATATTTTAAAATAATGTTCTGGCCAAAATGCGAATTGCTTGTAATCTGCATAGGTTTGCATTTATTTTAATATGTCACCTAATTTTTGGCGCGGTCTTCAAAATTGTAAGTATTTTTATCTTCAAAACAGGTTGCGATACAATTTCTCTGGGTTCAAAAGTATCGGCTTTGTTAGAGAACTTTCCAGTTAGACAAAAGTAGAACTGTTTATTTACAGTTTACTCTATTTATAGGGATGTCAGGGGCCCAATCTTGCTTGCAACCTTGCGTTAATTAAGCCAACCAACTAATGCTCTTGATACGTTCAGCGAACAGAGAACGAGATCGTTGCGAATTTTCAACATGTACTGCCCTCCGTTTAAAAAAGAACTAATTAACGACGACGTGGAACAGACTAAAATAATTTATATTTGTATTTGTTTCAATTTATTACGATCAAATTCATCGTTGAACGTGTTCTGTAATTGAGGCTACGGGGGACCAGAGTTAGTTGCTTACCTTAGCAATAGGTCTTAGTTTGTAGTGTATCACAAAGACATTATTATTATATATATTAGACGATATTATTATATTTAAATACATGTATATGAACAAGTTTCATAAGCACATCATATTAAATTTTACGGAAACTAACACATCGTATGAGCAGTGTTGTCAACCATGAAATAAGCGTGAAACAACTGCGCAGCGGAACTAAGAGTGACAGAATGAATAATATATGTCTCCCCGTGGTATAATGAGTCTGTACGTTGCATTGTGTCTAATCCAAACTTTGTCTGGGTATGTTATTCAGAATAAATGCTTTTAGTATTAGCTGTGTCAGGTCAAAGTACTGTGAGTGTGTGTTAGAGGCCATTCTGATAACTAAACTAAACATGTGTATGTAAGTCAAAAGCTAGCGTCAAAATCCCAGATTTAAGAACTCGGTCTCCATTAGATCAGAAACACTTACGTGTCATTTCAATGGCCTAGGTTGTGGCTTATGGCTAATAAGCTAGCAGGGATTAAATCAGCTAAGCATCACATAAATAAAGTTTTGTGCCCTAACACTTTACTTTCGAGGAGCTTTCAACTCTTTTTGCGCTTGATTTTACTAAAGTCTGGAAGCGTATCAGCAGCTCAGGACACGGATCAACAGGACCTTGTGACACGTTATTACTTTCCTTTAACGGTTATTTATTGTTCAAAACCACTATGCCCTAAGTTAAACTAATGCCATCGTTTCTTCTTCAATGTCAGCTTACTTTTGCCTTACGCTTCGCAGCACAGCGTTTTTGTTTTCTGTCTTCTATTTTTACTTCAACTATTTACGGTCGAAGCTTTTTCGCCTTTTGTTCCTATTATACGTCGAGCACTGTGAAAAGATTAAGTAATTGGAGTGATAATGTATACGTCTCATTACATAATATTGCACATATACCACAAACGTAAATGTACATATAGACTGATGCTGATGATAAAGTATAAAATTCAGTCGCCTTGAACTTGATACACTATTTAAGTAAATTTGATAAATGTACTGAATTTTATACTGATTCAGTAAATTAATAAAAACAGGAGTATACAGTAGTTAGTAGTTATACATAATTAAATAAATTGATTAAAATTACATGTGTTTGTCTTTGATGTAAGATGGGGAGCGTAGAAGCTAGCGCGTACAAATGCAGATCGCGCAAGTCGAGTTTCGTTATTACAGCGGCACGGTCGATAATATCTACATTTCCTCCGTCCTTCGGAAGGCACGTTCAGCAGACTTCTGTCTTCTGCTGGTAGTCATAACCACCTGAAATTCCGATTTGGGACGGATTAGTCACTTGCGGCCATTATGCGAAGGCAAGAACAGGCTGTTCCTAGATAGGCATGACACACCTTCGGCCGCATCATCGCTTAACATTAGGTGAGATGGCGGCCAAATGTCTAATCTAGTAAAAAGTAACTTGATATTAAATAGTTGCAAAAATATTTACCTTAAATCTCAATAGCTATTAGGGTCGTGTTGCGATCTGCCCCACTGGGTCATCATTCGTTGTTCAGCAGGATGCACTACGGACACGTAAACGCTAGGTCTGGTGTCAAACCAAAAAAGCTTGAATTTGGTTCACCTTAAGTTACCGGGTATGAGAGATCTAACAACTGTCGTCTCGGTTGACGGGCGTAGGACAGTGTTGAAGGAAAATAATGACTTCCTGCTAATATTTATTTCCTTTAACACTGCATCTGTCATGGTCAGGCCCCTATCCCTCACCACCACTTGAGTGAACTGACCCCGTTCACTTAATGACATAAAAACCTTTTAATTTAAATTACGTAGCAACAAACAAACATCCATCTCAATTGTGAGATCAAGGGACCACAGAAAAATTAAGTATTTATTGCAATGATGTAAAGATTCCAAACCAGCAGACCAGCGCAGAACTCAGCTATGCCAAAAGTATTATTTAATGGAGGTAGGAATATATTTAAGATGTATATATATACAGGCGATATTTACTACAGTTTTCCTGAAGGACCTAAAAAAACGAAGCCAATATTTTTATTTACAGTCAAAAAGGTCATATCAAATTTTGTAGTAAAAATAAAATGCTTACATGCATAACGAACTGAGAAACACAACTTGTTTGCCAAATAGCACCTTTTCAAGAGCTCATGTGATATTAAAGTCAGCTTTAGCGCCTACGTGGTGCGATTCACAAAATGCCATTCAAAGATTTAAACAGTCACTTCCCGGAAAATGTCTCTAGACGGTGCAAAGCTTTGCAAAAAAAATGAACACTAGTGATGGGTCTGGGATGACATAAATATCTTGTGGAAAATGATTTTCTACTCATTGTAGTAAGGAATAAATAAATAACAAAGAAACATAGGTCGTAGGTTGAAAAAAATAATGATACACAATCATTTTTGTATAAAAAGTTGAAATTAAGACCACGGATCTGATTACCGACCATTTTATTGTGATAGCCTTTTTGCTTCTATAAACGTCAAACGAATTATTTAGCAGCTGAGCCATTAAGCCCTAATATGTTTTATTCTGGACATAAGCAATTTATATACCTGTAAAATGGCAATTTATATACCTATAACATGACATGGCAATATTTATTGTAGGTTTTTTTTTAATAAAAAATTGAGAGCGTTTGACTGCTACCTCACCTGATGAAAAGTGACCATGCAGCCTAAGGTGTATCACGCAAACTCAAATAATGGATATATAGTCTGACCTTAAAAACGCTAAGTTGTATGTATCGGGAAACACAGACGCAGGAAGGTCATTTAACTGTCTTGCAGTTCGGACGATGAATAAAGAACCGAACTTTTGTTTAGAAGTACTCGTATTCGTTCGTTAAGAAAAAAAATTATAATAATTTTTCTTCACTAAACCGAAGGCATTCTTGAAATTTCATTAAAGTTATATTTAAATGTACAAGTAATCAGTTAATATTTAAAATATTCGTAACTGCATCTAGGATGACCAAATTTAGGAATGTAGGTAATAAATAGAAGGTAAGAAAAAGGGAGTTTTCTAGAACTTGCACATCATTAGAGTACTAGAATGTAATGGCGACGATTTATAGATCCATTAACTTTATGACCGGGAAAGACAACACTATTACGTAGCTCGGGTAGTAAGTTCTATATAAAAACTACATTGTTACTTCAGTGATAGGAATGGTGCTAAAAAGGTAAATAGTTATGGTGGGTTTTATTTAATAAAATAATTATTTAATGAAATATACGCCCGAATGCCGTTCCGAATTCCGACGTCTGCTGTGGATTTTTCTAGAGATATTATGATTGTTAAACTTAAACTAAAAGTCCCGTGAACTTCGACATTTACTTCTGAAAAATCATTGTTCTTTAGTAACAAAATATTAGGATTCCGTCGTCTACAATACTCATGACCATAATGTCTTCACACTTGACTAGTTGAGCGGTTTTCTGGAGCAGATATCTATTTCAATGCCGCACTGGGGGATGCCGTTGACGTGAATGAGGCTATGTCACAAATTAAATAACCTCCTTAAGAATTAACGTTAACATGAAGTAAGTAAGTATCTTAGCCTCATTGGGATTATACCAACAAATATTTTTGTAATTGCAACCATGTGATGTATTCCTAATGTTTATAATAAATATGTTATGTTCAATCTATTGATTAGATTATTTAATAGCGTTCATCAATCAATAATCAGTATATTAAATCCCTTACTGGTTGTATTGCTGGATTCTTTTCAGTTTAAAATTTACTACTTACCTCCTAACCGGTGGAAGCTTTATCTGTCATTCATAAGTGCCTTCTTTAATTAATTGAATAAATGATTAGATATACAAAAACGTAAATATAAAAACTCAGACCTGGCGTCCTTCAAAATGAGAGCGTATTTTTAACCGACTTCAAAAAAGGAGGTGTATGTTTGTCTGCGATTATCTCGCGTTTGGCTGAAGCAATTTCGATGCGGTTTTCGGTAAAGTATTTGTTACATTCAGGAGAAGGTTTTACTGTTTTTATTTTACTATTATATCTATAAAGGGCTGGCAACGCATCTCAGTTGCCTCAGTTGTTGTAAATGTCCATGGGTCGAGTACCACTTCTATCAGGTGAGTGGCATACATGCTCATTTGCCTCCCTATTTTAAAAAGCACAGTCAACAGGTCATAAGTTGGTAAACATAAGCTGCTGAAACACAAAACGCCGCAGCATCACTGTTATTCTGGCGGAACCTTCCGAAATATCGTCACTAACATCATTGAAGAAATATCTTACAGTATATTTTACAAAGAAATATATTGAAACTTCTACCTTTCCAAATACAGGGAGGTTATTATTGCGAATAATATCCGAGACCACAGACGGTAAAGTACAATTGCAATTCAATATAGAGTGGATCTTGACAATAGCATCAAAGGTTGAATAAGTTAGGAAAAGAATCTGTAGACAACATGACGAGTTACGACCTTAGGCCTGGGACACTTGATAAATATAACTTCGTGTTATGTGTACGTGTCTGTCTACGAAGTTGCTAGAAAATACATAACGCTACATTGGTTCTGATACGTTACTTTAGGTACTTACGAAGTACTAGTCATATAATAAAGAGGAAAAAATAAAACTCAACATTACAATTTGTTAGTAAATAGCTTGTAATCTCTCATTAGAGATCTATAGACACTCAAACAACCTCATGAACCATAAAGGGTATCATTCTCAATGCAAGAATGCCACAACAGTAGCGTAAGTTATTTCATATGAACGAACTTTACCGTCATAAAACATTATGATATCAAGCCCTTATATTATAAATGATATAAAAAGTAATAAACATTGTTAAGAAGGTAAAAAAATTATTTCATTGGAAACTATATTATTAAAGTTAATTATTTTTGAGTCCAATTCCATTTAATAAAATTTGGCATTGTAATTTGAATTTATAAAGGTTTTATTTAACTGAATATACTAACTCGTATGAACCTACATTTATAATGTATCCCACATTCACACAAATCATTAAATAAATACTTATATAATATTTTAGCCTGGTGATTTGGTTGGCGAACGTTATATGTACATTACAATAAACCCATAAGATCTTGCAATTTTAAGAATAGGTATCCTGACATTCATGTGGCCTTGCACTTCTTACAAGCACTATTTTAAAATATCACTAGAAACCATACTATATCCTATATCATGAAATATCACAGAGACTCAAGGCTCTCATCTTGCGCTATCATTCATCAATCTCGATAATGTCACTTTCGGACAGTTCTCAAACTGTTAAGTGAAGATTTCCGAACATCTTGACTTATAGCATTTATGTGTAATGGACCTAGACTACTAGCTAGCTACTAAGGCATGAACTATACTCTCAATTTGTAAGTTGTTACTTGACATTTGTAGGTCACACTGGAATAAAGCAGTGTCATAAGCATGAGATAATTCATAAAATTTAGATAATAAATAATAACCATAAAATACATTAATTTGAATTATTATTTTATCATCATCCTATAACGGCCACTGGAGGGCACAGGCTTCCCACAAAGCACGGGGAGTTTGAGGCTGTAGCCCACCACACGCGGGACCAATGCGGATTGGTGGTTTTAACGACTACCATCCTAGGTTGTAACCAGGACGAACCCTCTAAAGCATGGAAGCTTTCTTTTCGGACAATCGAGTGATTCAGCCTTCAATATCCTTACCAAACTAGGCGAAATCGCACATTGGCGTTTCCCCGCGGGATTCGAACCCATATTCTTCAAGCACTTAAGGTCAAGCAGCAATCTAAGCCAAGCGCTGGCCTGTGCCCACTAGTCCACAGAAACAGTTGCTGAGGAACTTTTATTGTTTCTTTTTAGCAGTATAAATTCAACGTGTCTTCGAAGTACTTGTTATATATTTTCTATACGCATAAAAATAATCGTAAGTGACGTATTAATGTAGTTCTAGGTATGTCTTCTTAAGATCTACGCATAAACATACTGTCGTAAAATGCCCTTCAGACAGCTTTGAACAGTTACAGCAAAAGCTAGATCAAAACAACCTTTATTGGACTTAATAAATCCAGAATCTTTTTTTATTTATACCCGGACTTTTCGAATAAATAACGTCCATTGAATAATATATGACTATCTTATTTCGCTTTACAAATACGTTTTTAGTCTATAATAATAATTATAAATTTATTTTCAATCAACATTGATCACAAATTAAAAAATTACATAGAATTTGAATTAAAATAATAAACTGAGAAATGTCAAATAATAATAATACAGATTATATTACATTTACAATTTAGATTTCTTTCTATACCTTTTATTACTATTATTTAGCATTTCACTGAACTAGTACAATGGAATAACCTATAGAAAATCTATAAAATATTCAATTATCCTAAAATGAGTTCTTATTTAGTAAAGTAAAGTAAAGTAAAGTAAAGTAAAGTAAAGTAAAGTAAAATTTTATTCAGAAAACAATTACAACATTAATTGTTAAACAAAGTTAAAAACAACATTTTTAAATTTATGCAATTGCACTGAATGGAAGTCTACTCAGCGTAGTCAGAACAACAGACAGACACAGTAGACACCGTTGATGAGGTAAGAGGAGCCACTACGCCGCGTTCACTAACACAATAGTCTACAGCTATATAAAAAAGATACAGATACATAAAAAATAATTTATATACGAATATAATGATCATATGGATAGATTATAAAATATAAAATAACTTGAAACAAATAAACAATAACATTTAAATTATGAACCCATTCCCGCCTTATTTTTTGAGTTAGTTTCTTTTTGCAATTTAAGTAAATGAAGTTTGTATTTAGTTTTAAAAGATCCGGAAACTGGGCATGCTCGAATTGGTGGGGGAATGTTGTTCCAGCATTTCGTGGCAGCGTACCGAAAACTACCACGAAATACTGCTGTTCTATGTTTTGGACAGATAAGACGGGAAGCAGTTCTGACGTGAAGAGAAGAAAAAGATAACTTGTCATAAAGATACTTAGGTGACCTTTTACAGATAATTCCATACAGAAGGCAGGCAAGGTGAAGTGAGCGTCTAGTTGTCATATTCATAAGGTTGCTTTGGTTAATGTATGGAGAAACATGGGCCCTAGGAGGAATTCGGAAACAAAATCGTGCACAGGCATTTTGAATACGCTGTATGAGTTTTTTTGTGTAACCATACATACACTCACCAGTCACAGTATCGGCATAGTTAAGCTTTGATAAATTAAGGTTTCACAAAGCCTAATACGGAGTTGAACATCTAAATACCTGCGAGCTTGGTACAGAACTTTAAGTCTATAGAAGCAGTTTTTTACTACTTCTACAACGTGTTTATGGAATCTAAGCCTATCATCCATAAGCACCCAAGGTTTCGTGCTTCTTGAACCTGCTCAACAATAGTTTCCCCAATTTTTAGATTAGGATGAAAAGCATTTATACCTTCAATCTGTTTCTTTGATCCCAAAACAAGAAATTTTGATTTATGCGGATTTAAGACCAAACAATTTTTCTGCGCCCAATCACTAATACGACTCAAATCATCGTTAATTCTTAAAACGGATGTTCTAGTTTCGGTTTCTTTAAAAGAATAATATAATTGAACGTCATCGGCATAAATGTGATAATTACAATATTTTAAACAATGTACTAAGTCAGAACTATATAAGATGAAAAGAATGGGCCCCAGTATAGATCCTTGCGGTACACCTCGACATATTTCGGCAGTGCTAGACAACAGTTTGCCACCTTTATCGTTACCGACCTCAACTCGCTGTGAACGTCCATTCAGGTAACTGTGGAACCAATTTAGGGTTGTACTGTGAAACCCGTAAAATGATAGTTTAGCAAGAAGGAGATCATGATTGATAGTGTCGAATGCGCGTGAAAAATCAAGTAAAGCCAGAATTGTACCACAACCAACATCTTCACCAGCAATTATATCATCGAAAACGTCTAACAAAGCTGTGGCTGTACTTCGCCCTGTTCTGAATCCTGATTGCTTTTCGGGTAATATATTATTAGAAATTAAGAATTTATATAGCTGATCACAAACAGCCCTTTCAACAATTTTAGATAGAAAGCAGAGAATACTAATGGGTCTGAGATCTTTGAGAACGGAGGGGTTATTTACTTTGGGGATGGGTTTAATAAGAGCGTCTTTCCATATATCAGGAAATACATTAGTCTGTAGCGATTTATTAACAATAGCTGTAATAACTTTTAGAGTTCGTGGCAAAGTCAAAAGTATCATATCTCGCGTGATTCCATCAATACCTTCCGCGTTCGTCTTAATAGTACTTATTGTTTTAGCAACAAATTCTTCGCTAACAGTGTGTAGCCTAAAAACAGATGGACTATGTTTATGATATAGAAAGTATGTAAGATCAGAAATAGGTACATTATTTTTACCTGGAACATCAAGAAAGTGAGTATTTAGTATATCAGGTTTTGAAATTTCCAAAGGCAAAGGGGCTCTGTTATTTTTAAAATTTGCAATAGTGTTTTTTATGCCATTCCACAACTGTTTCGGGTTTTTATAATTTTTATTAACATGGTGATTGAAATATGCAATTTTCTCATTGTAGATTGCTCTATTGACAACAGATTTAAGGTCCTTATAGTATTTATATCGGTATCCAGTTTAGTCTGACGACTTTTAGTATATGCCTTGTCCCGGAGTTTAATCATTTCCCGAATAGTTTGTGTTATCCATGGATAACTTTTATGTTTGATGTACGCCTTTCGTTTGGGAGCAAAAATATCAAACAAGTACAGCACTGCGGCATTAAAATTCGTTACAAATTCATTTACATCATCACTAAAAAAATTCCCACTTAATACCATTTACAGCTTTGTCAAATTCAATGCGATCAATATCCTTAAGAGGCCTAAAGGATATCCATTTTGGGGATGGTTTAGGTTTATTTAGCCGTAATTTACCAGTAATAAAAGCATGACTGCTTAAATCAGGAATATGATCGACAGCCACATCTATTATTTTTGTACTGCTACAGATGACATCTAACAAAGTCTCAGAATGGCAAGTAAAATGCGTAGGTTTATTAACAAATTGAGTTAAATTTGTGTATTTTAGGAAGGCTATTAGTTTTTTTGTACTAGGATCGTCAACGGCCCGAAGATTAATATTAAAATCCCCTAAGATAATAACGTGGTCAAATTTTGTAAAGGACGATACTGACTCTGTTAGTGCGTCTATAAAGATGTCTACATTTAACCACGGAGGACGGTACGCAGTGCCTATAGCCAGTTTAACACCATTTAGCGTAAAGCTTAACCACATTTGTTCCACCTCTGAAGTGCCGGTAGGAGTAATTTTGCGTGCGTTTATGCCCTCGCGTAAAAAGAAGCCAACGCCACCGCCGCGAGCGCGTACACTTGCAGGCCGTGGCACGTGCCACAGCCTGTAGCCGGGCGGTGCCGGTGCGCGCGCCTCTTCACCCGCCCTTAACCACGTCTCATTTATGGCCATAATATCTACCGACCTCGTTAGCAGTGCACTGACGAACTCGTCGTGGCGTGTGCCTAATGAGCAGGGATTAAGAAAACCAAGAGTTATATTTTTATTCTTAATAAATTGATAAATAAATGCATATGAAACAAAAATTAATTTACAGTTCACTAAGTATTTTTTCAATAGTGTAAGATGGCGTTCACAAACAAATTGAAATATCAAAGAAGGTTTAGTGACTTTATTAAAAAGTGAATTGTACGTATTTATTTTTCGCTTAGATATAAATGGAAGTAAGAAAGGATGGATATTCATAAATATATTTAATACACGTAAAAGGTTCACCAGCTTAACTAGGAATAAAAATAGTTCAATCATAATGTAGTAATAAAATAGTATGTACAAGAAATAAATAAGTAAATGGATATACCATAAAATAATATTTAATATAAATAATTATAAATGATGTAGCTCCTCTACACTCATCAGCACATAAGAAAGATAATTGTTCACTCTTTAACAGTAAAAAGCACTTAAAATAACACATTAATTTTAGAAAGATTAAATAGAATACAAGTGCAGACAAGCTGTTCACATAGACATATTTTAATTTTAAACTATATGAAAAATAAAAACAAAAAAACTTTTTCAATCCGTTAAAAATAACAAAGTAATAATAAAACAATTTTAAATTTCTTAAGTTGTAAAAACTTTTAAAGGAATTAGATTGGTGTTGTTTATAATATTTAAGTTGAACAAAATGTTTGTTTAAGAGCCAGTTATAAGTATTATAAGAAGAACATACCTGTGGTTGCTTATACAATATGACGAATAAGTAATTATATATGTAATCTATTTTTGACAAAATTATAATTATAAAATCAGAGCCCTTAAATGGTTCATAGTAAAAAATTAAACATCCTGAAAATAATTTAAAACCAAAATTAAAAAGTTTTTTATAATCTTCCAAAATAATAGTCTGATAGGACCTAAAGTTATAATAAATATATATAAGATCTAACGTTAACCGAGACCAAAAAGTTTAACGAGATCGTCTTCAGAGTGTATGCGATAGCGCATCGAACCATGTTCTTTACGTATAAATATTTTACCGTCACGCGTCCACACGTATTTCCAATTATTACGTGCAGAGTCACTACGCGCTTTATAAAAAAGGTTACGATTATGAGCAGTCAGCCGTTCGTTGACGTAGACGGGGCGAGCAGGAGAAGTGAGCCCTAGGTCGGCCGAAGTGAGATGTCGGCGCACCCGCGCCGCAGCCAGCAGCCGGTCCCGGAGGTCGCGGCGCGCGAGCCGGACCACAAGCGGCCGCGGTCGCGCCTCCGCCTCGCCCTCCACCGCCACTCGACGCACGCCCACACGCTCCGCGCTCACTATGTCTCGTTCTTCTAAGCTAACACCGAGTCGTTGAGCAGTTGATAGTACCAGATGAATGCGTTGATCGTTGCTGTCTTCACGTATTCCAGATAACTCTATATCGTTTAAAAGGCATTCCTGGTCGCGGTTATTGATATCTATCTTCAATTGAGAAACCATTTTCTCCAGGCCTAAGATGGTATCGTTAGCTTCCACTGACGGACGCCGCTCCAGTAATTCAACGCGTGTTTCCATATCATCAATACGTTGTACATGTTTCCACGCACAAGTAAGCTTATTATAGCGTTACGGAACTCATGCATTGCATCTTTCATTTCTTCGACAACAGAACGAATCTCAGATATCAGGCCGGAATCCCCTGTCTGTGACGGAGAGGTTACAAAATTGTCATGCAAGGGGGGGCGCAGGTGAACTCACAGGCGATGCTTTTGAATTGGCCCGGTTACTAGTGGTACTACGCAATGTAATATTATAAATATCAGGCTTGACCGGGGTATTGGTATTATCGCTCTTAGGAAGCTTATTTTTACATTCCTGGCACTGCCATGCTTTTTTATAGTCAGCTGACATAGTATTATAAAATCTCTTTTCAGATATATTGACACATTCTATGTCGTAACATTTCATGCATAAGCAACACTTCATAAAAAGGCGTGTTTTTATGGTTTGAAAACATGCAGCACAGTTGATATTATTTTTTGCTAAAGGCGCCATCTCTGGATTTATATTTCAAACTTTACCAAACAGAGTCAACCAAACAAGCAATTGCTAAAGCATAAGTTACAATAAGCGCGCGCGCGAATTCTAGGAATCCGATGACGTCACGGCGTCGCAGTCGTCTGTACTGTAGGCGACTGATACAACACTTGTACTTAGGATTATACCTATATTTCGGCAATATTATAATACACTGCAACTGTATAGCTGTTTAAATGTTCTTTGGTATTAGTTTTACTATGCATAATACGCTATTATGCGCAAAGTTTCTTTTTAACACTGGTTTGCACAATTGGTTCACGAATACAGTTATCACTTATTTACTTTTAATTCACTTAAAATCCACCACCACAAACAGTCACACACATTAATCACAACTACTGTTACTTAATGATGCTAAAAAATTAGGAAAACATCCACAACTACTAATTAAATCAATTTTTTACACGGAGCTATTACGTTAACGCGGCAGTAGCGCCCTCTCCTACATCTAAATATTCCAAAATTATTTAAGCACGATTAGAATAATTTATAGATCCACAGGCTATTTACAGTGACTGCCTTGACCTTTGCTGTAACTGGTGCAAGGTTTGCGAAATTAACTTAGCAAACGAAGAATAGGTATCTGTTTTTAAATAATTATGTGACTGCAGCGCTGTGATTTATAGGTACCTAATATTTTCGTCAGAGAAAGCTTGCACAGTTTTACTTTTCTGTTAAATTATTTTAGATAGCAAGGATCGATTATTGTTTGCTAGTAACAATTGTTTTACGTCTACTGTGTTGAATATTATAATTTAAGTTTTAATTGACACATACAAGTCCAGCGTTAATGTTTTTATTAGGGCCTAGCAGTGCGGGTTTTCTTGTAAGAAAAGTACATATTCATTAAATTATGTTTAAAATACTTTAACTAAATATCTAAACATGCAAAATCTATCCTTTAATAGATTTTGCAAAATATGTGTATAATTTCCTTACTAAATATTGATTTTGCGTAGAAATGTGACCTTCCTTTGCATTCTCTACCATTTGTATCATGGGGAGTGTTCCCATGAGTTGTTCAGGCTTGTTTCTTCCACCAGTTCATCTCGGAGGAACTCCAAACTTCACCTGAATGATTGGTGGTCTTCCACAGTCCGCTTTTCGTCATTTTCTGCCACGAGTGCCACGTTCGTCAAAAGTGTGGAATGAACTTTAACTGAATACATTCCGGAGCGATACGACCTGGCGTCCTTAAAAAAAAGTGGGTACACGCTTTTAAACTCTCTGATCTTGCAAATGTTCATGGGCGGCGGTGTCACTTACCATCAAGTGAACCGTATGTTTATTTGTCTCCTGTTCAGTAAAAAAGGTTGAACGAAAAAATGTGTGGATTAACTATCCTAATAGATTTTATTTTACTGCGATAGCTCTCAACCTGTAGCCATCCATGGACGACACTCGCAAGTGCGAGGAAACACCGAGTGAGTTCCAAAATCAAAGTGGAAGAGGAAATATAGGACGGAAGAGAACTTTAAGACATTCGGTTACCTCTCTCACTTAAACGCTAAACATTGTTTCACGCCCGGTTTTCTGCGAGCACGTGATATCTATCGCACCGGTTAAGCCGACCCATTCTTTTGAAAATCTCAAAGGTTTTTACAAGGGTTTTCATTTGCACACAAATGTGTTAAAATAAAATTATTTTGTCACATCATAATTCAATAAATTGACCTTAAACGTTTGTCGTCAGGATAAACACTATCTGTGCATCATGGCTTCCGACTCGCCCGAGCAGAATCTGACGCAATACTTCAGTCTGTGCAACGACTTCATACACGCGGCGCGCCTCAGGGACGGAAATGTTCTGATCCATTGGTAAGTATTATCCAATCATAAGATGTCACCGAACATCTATATGATCTACCGTCAAAACAGGCATAGAACATGGCACTGGAAAATGAAGCACATTTACCATTTATTAATTCGTAAAACGATTTTTACTTGACATAAACATTAAAAAGAACATGGTCAAACTCCCACCCTCGTCTCCTAAAACATCTTACTAGGGGTATTTCGAATACTGTTCTTAAAATTTTAATGTCGCAGCCATCTGGTTATATAACACTCAATATTTTTTTGTTATAAATTTAGTAAAAATAAAAGCCGAATTTAATTTGTTGCATGACTGAGTCTTCATCAGACAATTCATAAGCTTCCCAAACCACAAGTTGTTAAACGTTGAGTGATTTTGTTAATTTAACCAGATGGCTGCGACAATAACATATGTCAAATAAAAATAAAATGATCTCGTACACAAATATCAAGTACGATTGTATTGGCAGCTTAGCAGGAATGTCACGAAGTGTGACAGTTGCGGTGGATACATATGTCGGTGACAAACCTTACGTGGCGGGAGGCGTTGAAGGTGGTGCGCGCAGGGCGGCGGTCGCCAACCCTAAACCTCGGGTTTCAGAGACAGCTGCAGGACTTCGAGACTTTATAACTAGTTGAGGTATATAAACAACCATAGTTTTATTTTACGGTTACGTGGTTTCTGGTTTGCGATGAATAAATTTGTTGAACTTGTTCATAATCGATATAGGTCGAAAATATATTCTCAGATAACATCTAAATATTATATTTACTACTGAGGTCTCCTTCGATGACTTTCATTATTGAGGTGCTTGTTATATATTATAGGTAACTGTTTATTGATTTGAATTATCAATAACGAGGGCGGGACAACTTTTGTGAGGTATTTAATTTAAGTAGATAGGTATTTATTTTTTAAAAAATCCAAAATTTAAGATTATTTGTTTGATAATAAGCTTTATATTTACCTCCTTTTCTTTAACGTGCTTTTTACCATTGCAAAATAATTAACTTTCAATATGTTTTGTGAATGTTTATGTATAAAAAGAAATCAGTACAAAATAAGGAACGCTGCTTAGTTTAAAGCAAGCAAAGATATAACCTACAATGGTATGGAGTTATATTCACATACGTGCCAAATTTACTTGAAATATGTGAGATACGTAATCCATTACACCTTATTGCGGATATTTCTTTGATGCGATTACGGTTTTCATCCGAAGCTACCGTTCCGTGTTTGCCGCGATAACAGCTGTTGTTTGGAAATATTTATGAGTTAAGTATATTTCCAGCTTGGGATTTTAGCTGGGAATGGCGTGGAGGGTATATATTTCTTTGTAGCTACTTTATTTTAAACTCCAAATTCTACGCTGTCAGAGATTATTTATGAGACAATTATGGTTCAATGCTAGGAATTGGTTCTTCCTGTACTGAAGAGATAGAATATAATTATGATGGTGAAGGATTGGGGGCTTTCTTAAAGTTTAAAACGCCTTAAGGTCATAACGGGCACTGGAATCCGACATATAATAAAATTTCTATATGTCTGGTTTCTTGGCAGTCAAAGTGTTAATTTCGACATTAAAATCTTCAAAATAAAAATGGGGAACTAGCGTGTCTGGTGCATAAAAAAATACTTAGATCCTGCAATGGTCAATAAACGATAATTACAAATAAATATGACTGCAGGATTGGTTTACAAGTTTAAAGTCACTAACCGAGCAATGGGAGCATTGTTGGAATTATTTTTTTATACCCCTGACCATGACAGGGTGGCATTGATTGAGACCAACACTGATAAACAGTATTTTCTCCATCAATGCCACACGCGGTGACACCCGAGACAACGGTTAGGCTCTTATAACCGGTATATACTAGAAACAGTGCCCTCATTTCCGAACGCAGAATTGCAAAACACTACTACTTAACGGAGGTATCTACACTGCGGTGGTACCTAGCCAGGACGGTTATTACCCACTCAATCCCTATGCACCGACAACTTGGAAGGTTGCTGGTGGAGGCTGGATGAGTGAAATCGGTGACTTAAATCCAACAGTATACTACGATAGCATATTTAATCTAATACATATCAATAAAATTGTCTGTTTGTAATATTGAAATAACCATTTTAACAACATGCATATGAATATATACACAACACACACAAACACTTTTTTTTTAATTGCCTGTCTGTTTGTTCCGGGTAATCTCTGAAACGGCTGGATGGATTTGGACGGGATTTTTTGGCAGGTAGCTGACGTAATAAGGAAAAACATATGATACTTTTATTGAAGACTAACTCTTTATTTCGTAAATATGATCACATTGAAAGAAAAGAGCGTACTCTTTCTTAACAAGGCCGGCAACGCATCTGTATTTGTACTTTGGTGTTGCAATGTCCATGGGCGCAGTATTCACTTTCCATCAGGTGATCTGTCTGCTCGTTTGCCCCCTATACTATAAAAAAAACATTTCCTTGAACCGTTGCCAGCTTAAATGGCTCCCTATCCGACAGCGCCGGAATGTTAGACTACTTTGCACCTCTTACTCTATTCCTTAATGACCCTCTTTCTCCTATGTATCTAAGGAAAAGTTTCAATTTCTGTCCGAAACTCATAGTCGATCTCTTCGCTCCATCAGACAATCTTGATATCCGTACTCCATTACACCACACCGACTTTCTGAGTAAGTCATTTACCATACAAGTAACTCGGCTGTGGAACGAACTGCCTAGATATAAAATCATCTCAATCTAAATTTTCTTTAAGAAAAGAGCGAAACTCTTCTTCCTTCAAAGCAATTTGTAAGGTTTTTCTTTTTAATTTATTTATTTGTCCTAGTATCTCATTTTTTATCAAAGGTATTCATATATTATATTGCATTGCATTTTTATTTTGCATTTTTTTCTTTATACTGATTATTATATTTTTTGTATGTCATAGTAGTTATGTATTTAAGTATGTTTTTTTTATTTTTCTTATTTATTTTGTATTTTATGTATTTGTATGTATCTTTGTGTATATCTATTATATAACCT
Organism: Leucinodes orbonalis; assembly: GCA_019425675.1. Lineage (NCBI taxonomy): Eukaryota > Metazoa > Arthropoda > Insecta > Lepidoptera > Crambidae > Leucinodes > Leucinodes orbonalis. Next base: position 202,019 of record PQWD01000636.1, read on the forward strand.
TTATTTATTTTATGATATATTGTTTTATTTATTTTTTATTTGTCTCGCCGTGCCATTTTGTTTTTCTTTCTGTATACCCAAAGGTTAACTGGCAGAGAATGCCACTCGCATTAAGTTCGCCTTTGTACATTATATTATAGTGTGCATTAAGTTTTTAAATAAATAAAAATAGAACCTCAATTTTAAATAATGCAAATGTTTTCGCAGGAGAGAAGAAGATTGAAAGAGCGCTATCCCTCACTGGCGCTGGCAGACCGGGACCTAGCCGAGTGCCGGGTCATGTTGGACTCGTACCAAACGATGCTGAGCGAGCGCACCATCTGCGAAGGGAAATGTGCGATGGGACGACAGTGTCCGACTGGTAAAGTGAACATGTTCACAAACTCCCTTGCTTATTCCATCTCTTTGTGACGTGGGTAGTACTTTGGGGCTCACAGAATCGTTAAATCAACACCGACACTGTAGATAATTCAAATTAGTAACACCACAAAATGAAACTGATCAAAAGTAACTTTCAAATATTTCATTTTTTAAATTACTGTACACAATTTATGAAATATCTTGTACTGGACCAATTTTGCATTAAATTTAAATTGGTTTAGCATGAGATAATTAGTTGTAACGTTGGTATTTTAAGAATTCTAAAACGAAGTTGAATATTATTGATTAAAAAATATTTGACATAATAAGATCAGTTGTAACCATTTATTAGATTTATAAGTTTACAAAAGTTACAAACAACCAACTTTAATCAGCATTAGACGTATCATTAATTAACATGGTTAGTTATTTTATTTTAATAGTAGACCTTTCATTTCTAAAGTCATAACGATCTTTTACATAGATCTGTAATTGTCGAAGCTGTTATATTAAATCACCAAATCTGGCCTCAAAGCTGTTAGGTTACATACAAATGCTGTTATCCCATTACATGTGATTCTGGGAGCCCTTATTCTGACAGAGCGTGCATGCTTGATTCTCACCAGGGCATGTAAGGCCGGACACCCGAACTGACAACCGTCCACGGACAACAGCGACTCCTCGGTAACATTATGATAATTTTTTGTACAGCTTTTATTGTTAGTAATCACGATCATCGGCAGGGTTGTATCTACACCGGCCAACTAGTATCGATACGTGAAGATACTTGCCACCATCGCATTACGTATGTTATCTAAGTATAATTATGAACTATATTTTGATATATCTGTGTACAGGTATTTTGAATTGTTCTCATATTATGTAACCACTTAACAGTGCTTTTGATAGAGAAGACGCTGTTTGTATAGGTACCTATCAGACAGTTTAGGAAACTTCTCGAATATCTCTAAAAAAACTATCTCGCCTTAATTTGTGTTACGTATTCAGAGAATAGTAACTAAAAATACTCTTAAATTCGATAATAATCTATAATATAGATTCCGTAAAATTGTAAATAGCCAATAATGATTTCGTCATTTCTCCTATTTCTAGGCAATTGCATCTTATGGCAAAAACATTTTTCAAAAATACTCTTAAATGGTTACATACTTATTTGGTATTTATTATAATAATTTAAGTATTTAAATTATGTAGTTTAAAAACCACTGCACACGCGTTAAATATATATACTGGTATAGATAAATACAATATAAAATTATCTGCGTTGTTTTTATAAATTAGCACATTTAGTGGTAAAAGCTTAAATTTACACTGAACACTACATTACACGTTTTGCTTTTCAAATAAAATTATACTATATTTTAATTTTTAAATAAATTACTGTTTTGATAAGTCGATGATATTAAAAAAGCTTAGCACGTACCTCTTATAAAAGCGAAATTATAAACTAAAAAGAGAGACTAAACGTGTCGCTCACAAAGCGACATCATCTTTCATCTCAATGAAATTTATCCATTTAGTATTTTTTTAGAGGTCAATGGAAACTATATTTTTTTATTAGTTTTGCGAGTTGTTTTTTTATGCTACCACTGTTTCTAGTTTGGTATCGAATTTAATTCCTATTCCTTTCTTTTCCTTCAAAGAAATACTGTAAACATGGATTACCAATTAGGTATAAGATTACGGTTTTCAGTGAGTTTTCATTAAAAAAGGGTAGAAATGTCATCTTACTCTCAACTCTAGCCAAGAAGCACTATATCTATTCTATGCTGTTTTAATTTGAAAAAAAATCTTGTTGATTTTATGAACACCAGTTGAAAAACCAGTTTTTAAAGTAATTTGGTATATGATTTTAAGATTTATATATAAATTACTAAAAAGAGACTTTTGAACAGGATAACACTGTTTTATCTCTCTTCATATTGTGTCCAAAAATGGCAAAATATGTGTTTTTTAATATGTTGCCCTTTGAAATAAAGTTATGAAATCATGAATTACGTAGGGGAAGTCAATGCAAAACAATCAATGCAAGCCTTTACATTTATCGGAATGCGACAAAAAGTGGCTATCGAACCAGTCCTTATGTGCAGTTACAACTTATAAAACGTATACTTTTGAAACTTTGTTGTGGTAAAGAAAACAATTTATTGCGAGTTGGAGAAATTAGTGACAGGGATTTTATTTTTGTCATCGGTATTTTAATTTGCTTGTTTTTTTTTCGAGGCTCCGTCGCGCCATTTCGAGTCGCCGGAAGAAAATTATGAATATATTTCTTCTAGCAACTGGGACCACGGTCTAAATTGATTGCGGTCCATGCAGACGGAAGCCTCGATTTTTCCTAAATATAAAATAGTTGAAATTAAAAGTACTAGAAATGTAGGTATTTAAACACGTACCTGTTGTTACTGTAACACATACATTCTTGTCTATGCTATTTAATGTTATTGGCAATAGAAGTATTATAAATTCGTAATTACTGATTTTAAGTAAAGGTTCAATATTTTATTTTTATTTTTTTTCGTTTGACATTAAAACTTTAGGAAGTATACTACAAACCATTTATTTCTATTGAATGATCCCTGTTCGGAAATGGCCCCCTAATATCAGTGGTTATATCAGTGTAATTGCTTACTTGCTTGAGGTATAAATATGTTAGGTATCCAAAAAATTATCAACTGCTTGTGTAAGTATGAATTGGAGTTAAAAGATCTTATGTCTAATGGCCTTATTAAATCGTTACTATTATAGTGAGATAGGAAGTCAAGATTAATTCTTGACCGCCAGAGTCGCGGTCAAGAATTAAGAGACAATGACAAATCTAGTATTTGTGACGCGGTAAAGCGTCACAAATACTAGATTTGTCATTGTCTGGACTCCTGGCGATTATTGGTATAACTAAAAACTTAATACCATTAGTATTTTTACATTACACAGGTACTTTACTACATTTAACCATGAAAACTAAAACAGTTAAAAAAAAAACGATGTAGGTATATTGTAAAAAAATGGATTTTTCTTTATTAAACCCTACAGGTTACATTAATACCTGGAGAACATACTTATATGATTATGTCAGGACATTAAAGCTTAATTCATATTAATATATATATATGAACAGATCGTTATTAAAACTATATAGATATGTTTGTATGCACACATATTATCTATCTCATAACAAACATATTGTAATCAGATGTGTATTTAATATTAATTGTACCGTAATTACTTCACAGGGACTATAACTCTATAGAACCAAACGTTAAATGTATAAAACTAATTAAAAGTTTGTAATGAATATTTACTGAGAGGCTCTTGAATTATTTATCTAGATGTTCCTAAATTTGTTATGTCCTTAACATTGTTAGACGGCTAAATTTCATAAAATCTAATAAATGTTTACTATCTCTATAGGCAAAGTTAATGTTAAAGGAGGCAATAAAATAATCAATATAGATGAGTAGGTACTAAAATAATCAGTTTTAGCTGCAAGCTTTACTATTGCATATTGGTTACATTTGACCTTTGTGAATGTTCCTAGAAGATTTTCGAAAAAATGTTTTTTTATTCTCAAAAGTCAAGTAAGCAATCACACTATGATGCCGTTTGTGGAATCACTAGATATTAAAATTCGATAAGGAAGTAAAATGTCTGCTATGTTTTCAAATATAAAAAAAATCTTTGGCNGCGCCGACGACGTTAAATTTGGATGATGTTTGCGCCACTTTCGCCTCGCCCACTAGTATTCACAATGGCGGCTTAAAATATTGTATACTAAAATATATATAATGTATATTAAGTCAGGACCAAAGACGAATATTTTGTTTCATTGGTACTTATAGCCTTTTGAGACTCCAGCCAAACTTATCAGTCAGTGGTAAATAACGCACCGTGGTGCATATAGACCTGATATCCCTTGACCAAATACGCGGTGAAAATCTTTTATTCAAGTTTTTATTCAATGCATTAATTTAAGCGTACTAACAGTCTAGAGTTACAATACATTTATACTTACTTAAAGTTATTGTATTCGTTATCTGATTCGAAATAAGTTTACACCGAATCACAATTTTGTTTTTACTTTCTCTAAAATGTTATATTTGTATTACTTTCGTACTATAAGCACAATTAAATACTAAAACATTTCGAAATGTTGTGAAAACAAAGTCAACGAGTAAGCTCGTGAAAGCTGGTAAGTCGGTAGAAGCCCACTCAACAAAGGTGTTATTGTATAGACAACTGTAGCTTTGGGAATAACTCAATTAATACCTTTGCGTTGGATACTTAACAATCAAAATACTAACGAAATAACGAGTTTGATGGAGTAATAGGCTTCACTGTAATTTGCAATATTACCCGGATTTCCTATTTATTTTGAAATATTTTTTAATTTTATTAGTATACCGGATGGTCAGGACTGATAGTAAGTGATACACCTGACCAAAACAGAACAGCATTGAACCAGACCAACAACTGATAGACAGTTATAATTATCTGTCAATAACATACTGATATTGGGTCTCATAGCCCCGGTATTTTAATAGCTACAGTGCTTTCATCCCGAAACACAGAAGTGCAAAACACTCCTGTTTCACGGGACCTACCCAGAGGACTCAGTATCGAGTCTACCACCTAGTAAATTGACGTCATTTAAACATTAACTGATTCACACCAGGACTAGGCCACTCTTAAAGACTGTCATCATAAATTAGTTATAAAACCATAAACCACGCATATAAAAGCTACTCGTATATAACCTAAAAAAGAAACTTATAAATATCTTAAATAAGCTACCTCCCATTCAAGTTATTATATTTGGTTTACTCAAAAATTGTATGGCGTTACTCTTTGTCAATAATATGTGTTTGTATTTCCTTAACACATTCCGGAGTAACCTATATAAAAGCGAAATACTCGCTTTTTCTTAGGTTAAGGGTGATAAAACCCAAAGACAATCAACATAAAATGCAATGAAATGTACCTGGATAGATTGCAATTTGAGGCGGACTTGATGAGTTTTTAATTACAGAAATGCTGCTGTTAGCCTACCAATGAATGTAAATATAAATACATCTTTTAAATTGCGACTTTTAAATATTGTGCGCTTATTTTAAAAGTATGACAACCGCTTTAACTACAACTGCATCCACTCTAGGTATTTGAGAAAAATAGGTAGGCGTAGGTAAGTAGCGCCCTATGGCCTGATTAATAAGATAACTTGCGAAAAGTCGCTGGCTGACGCTGGATGAGAAAGGTGGAGGACTGTCATATCACATGTCCAGAAGTAGGCACAAGTCTAAATGTAGCATATGACAATCCAGCTGAAGCTGCAGTATGATAAATATTAACGTGTATTTATGTTAAAGCAAAGTATGGTCTTTCTTTATCGGTCAGCGGAGTGTTGGGTAATTATTCATAATTAAAGCCTTGGAGATCTTCAATTCGCTCCTCGTTCTTATTCGTGTTCACCCTACCGCTAACATTCAAACTACAACGAGTGTAGTCTTTGTAACCGCTAACAACAGTGACAAAGGCAAAACAATCGATCCGTTGTGTCTTTCAGCCTAGAATTAAGCACTCTGTTTTAATTAAAATAGGACACCACCTTGTATTCTTTTACCGTCTGATTGCGAGGCTAAGCCGGTCGGTAATGTAAGGCTTAGCTTCTTATTGGATTAGATATCTTCCCTTAGATTTGATCCCGTGGTCTGCAATTTTGTTGACAAGATGATAGATGATAAGATTACTTTGGCATGCGTACTGATTTTGTATTACCACCAATTAGTTTGGGATTTAGGATAAAGACAATTTATTTTTATATAGGAAATAAGTCACAGTTTTATTTTTTATTGTTCTTTATTGTCTCTTTTATTAAAAACTAGCTGACCCGACAGACTTCGTCCTGTCAGAAAAATTTGTAATGTGGTAGTGTTTTGTTCCTACCTTTTTTATATTCTTTGCAAAAAATATCCTGAACAGAACCGTCACCCTGGTAATAATTCGGTGTGAATTAAATTAAATAATTAAATAAAACACTATAAGCATTTAAAAGTAAGTAATTTTAATGAACTTTATATAATAATAGCAATAAAGCTCAAATTGAGACAGGCGTTCTTGAGTTATGCGCTTACCAACACATTTTGCGATTCATTTTTATATTATAGATGTATATATCGGAAAACAAAATTATTAATAATAATAATAATTTATCAACTGACATTTACACAGCGCCATCTAGGCCCAACTAAGCATTAAGCCTGTAATATAGGTACTAAGCAACGGTAAAACATACTTCTATATATTTTTAAAATACATACATATTATACATAGATATCACCCAGATCAATACAAACAATCATGTTCATGCGCACCTATGTTTTACTGCCCGGGGATCAAACCCGGAATTCTTGGTGTAAGAGCCGACATCTCAATCAATTACACCACATGGGATGCAACAAACTATAAGTTAACTGTTAAATTGTCCGCTAAATATAACCTTGATGATATTAAATAATATTAATTTTGGTTAAATATATATTTAATGTAAAGTTGTGGGAACTTCAACATGACTTTCGTAAGCTTATTACTCATATGTTGATTAAATCATTCAACTCTTTTAAAGCTCAATTGAAAAGGTATTTGATTGATAGCAGCAATGTTCAGGCCAGTAGCGATCGTTCAAATATATCATTTGTATGTGCATCATGTATTTAAGACAAAGATATACTGCACTATCTATTATTTATAATATATATTTATTACTTGTAAAGATATCTATTACTTATATTTAATAATATTGATATTTATATATAAAGAATAATTTTGTATTTAATTAACAGTGTTTGTATTAAAGTTATAGTGTAGATTCACATTTACCCACATATTTCGTTATTATGTTATGTGCGGTTGGGTAACAATTGTATTTCATTTTCTTATTATTATCTTTTCTCGTTGTTCCACTGCAAAACACGCCTTGATAAAACTGTTTGGCATTAGCTGAGTGGCCACCATTTTGGATAGCATTATTTTTATTATTAATATTAAGGAATAACATGTTACAATTCTTTAGCACCAAATAAATATTCTTCTTTATTTCTTTATATGTGGAGATTTTATTAGTATAATACTCTTCTTATTATTCTTGGGAGCGTCGGGGCTCAGTGTGTGACTGTCGCCTTTCTACGGGAGGCTGAGTTCAAATCCCGACACGTACAATGTATTATCGACGTTTTCCGACGCTCTTACGGTGAAGAAAACATCGTGAGGAAACCTTCATGCACGCCTGCGAAGAGATTCGAAGGTTGTGTGTGAATCGTCCAATCCGCACTGGGCCCGCGTGGACGACTAAGGCCTAAGCCCCTATACGGGTAGGCTCGTGCCCCTTGGTGGGGACGTTTAATGAGCTGATGATGATGATGATAATACTCTTATCATATAGAGTATAATTATCTTATCATATTGTTGTACTTTAATATATTGTCTTTTGAATATGTAAATCTTCCAATTTTAATTAAATAATAATACTAGAACTGCCTCCCTGCAGTAGATCTCTATCTGAGCGTTGAGTTTTGATCGATTCGTGATCCAGGAGTCGCAGGTTCTAATCTCGGCGGAAACCGCATAACAAATGTCACTTTTTGCGGTATTTCCCAGTTTCGTTAGACATTACAGGCTGAACCACCTGATAACTAGAATTTTTGAACAGAAGATGATAACGTACTTCGGTAAGCATGATGAGCCATCGGTCCGGAATACTGTCATAGCATGTAGTGGTACGTTTTATATTCTGTTATCACGAAATAAATATATGTACAATTAAGAGAGCGGTGATTCATTGGTGTGGACTTTGCCTTGCAGGACGGCGTTTGGAGGGGCATCTGGAGGGTGCAGATTCCAATACCGCCACGTACCAATATGTTTTTGAATTTGCCAAATGTACTCGTACGTCGATGCTCTTACGGTGAAGAAAAACATCGTGAGGTAACCTGCGCACGCCTGCGAAGAGATACATATAATGTTGTGCGTGAAGTCGGCCAAGCCACACTAAGTCGCGTGGACGTCTAAGACCTTTACACACTTTACGGGTACTTGTGCCCCTCGGTGAGACGTGTAATGAGCTGATAATGAAAATGTATCTAGAGCTAAGATCCTATACAATATAGGACGCTGACCCCATTGAAAATCAATATAAAGGTTCAATAGTACCTAACTCCATAAACACAATGGACAATTCAAACAAAATTCATTCACATAAGAGCCATATTTTTCCAATTTACACGTGTTTGAAACCGACAATGCAATAAATCAGGGTCGTTTGTTTCAATTTTATTTCCCCAAAGCATGAATGGAGAGCGGCCATTTTATTATTCTCTAAATGCAGGAGAACAGAAATGATGTATAACTACACCGTCGATTGCAACTCGTAAATTTCAATCGAGAATGCAGTTATTATTGAGTTTCAGTTTTTTTGACATCATATTCACGTTATGATGATACGATTGCTCTTTGTGGATATATCGATAATCGTTTTACCAACAGTTTAAATTGATTCATTGTATGAATAATCATTCATTCAGTAGCATTTATGTGCAATTCAATTTTATTTTGTGCAATATGTTGATTACAAACAGCAATCAACTTAGTGAAAGTTCAAAGTAAAATATGTACTTTTTTCCGTTTGAAAATATGTGTTCAGGTACTGAAACAATAACTTATTTTCAATTCATTAGTATTTAACAGTAAAAAAATACATAATGAAGCATTTGCCCAAATGCTTAATCCTTACTTATACATAATTATTTTTAGTTTTAAAGAATTCATTTCCCAATAAAGTCGTGTATTTAACTGCCCACGGTCGCATCAACTTAATACTATATACTATAATAAACTGTTATTTAAAATACACCGAAGCTTTGTATAGAAATTACTTCAGGTTTATTTCGATTTTAAAATCCGTGATTTCGTTTCAATGATTACGTCAATTCAACACGATCAGTTTAAAGGTTTATCAGTTCAAATCTATTGTAGTGTCGCCAAAACTCAAACTCTTCTGCAGTGTAAGCCGGGACTTATTGCACGTGGAATGTTTCATGCGATTGCCAATATTTCATAATACTCAAAGTTACTGGAGCGACTATGGCTTATTTCTTGTTGGCTTGGCCGTAACAACTTTATCTTGGATCAGATGGTTCGGTTTTATCATGCAAAATAACCACAACAATAAAAAATGAATTAAAAAAAATAATCTTAGATTGAATTATAACTCCAAAAATATTATGTTATAACCCTATTTGAGTTCATTCTTCTTAGTATCGAATCGATTTGCAGGCGTAAAATAATTCAATTTATCTTTAGTATAGATTCCTACGAAGGTTTATAAATTTCCTAGAAAAAAATCCTATTTCCTAGGACAATTAAATTTAATAATATATTTTGGACTTCCCCCAGGTAAGCTGAAACCGATTTTTCTTGTAAGTAAACCCACACTTAAATTGTCTGTTTCCTAGGACAAATTATTAAATTTAAAATATATTTTTGATTTCCTCCAGTTAATGATATTGAAGTTTCTTAAATGTTGTTTTATAATTTTAATAGTTAACGTAGACTTCCTTAATATTGAAGTGTACCCCCACCTTCTTAAAGCTTAAATAACTATTATTTTATTGCTACTATGGAACTCTTCATGGGCGAGTCAGACTTGCACTTGGCCGCTTGTCCGAATTTGAGTTTGAAGTTGTAAAAAAGTGAGATGACTGAAATCAAATTGGCAAACAGTTTGTTAGCAAACAGATAAATTTGTACCACACAAAATAAGAGATTTTATCCATCACAGTTATATAACTTCTATTGTAAATTTCAAGTGTCAACACACTTTAACTAGCCGTTCGAAAGACCTACACCCATTGCCAAACAGTTCATGTCAATCAGCCTTTTATGTCCACTCTAGGTCACAGGCCATAGGTTTCCATGAGACGTAGGGTCGAAACCAACACCACCACCACTTTCGTTCGACCATGTGATAGTTGCATATTCACACCGCAAGTTTAATCTACTTTGCTGGCACTAGCTGCCAGTAATGATTAGAATAATATTAATGTAAATTAAAAAAATAAATTTAATGATTTTATGCGTTCTGTCGTTTTCAACGACTCATTATTTAGTTGTGCATACATGGCAGCCTTTGACTAGGCAACAGTCACACAGTCATGTTTTTATGGATTTAAGTTTATAATTGTGTGGTGTTTGTTTTTTATAAATAAATCAATAAGTAAATAGTTGGTTAATTTGCATCCCAATCGAAACAACTTGGGCATTCATACTAAAAGTCAAGAAATAAACTTTATATTTGCAATTCTATTTTTTTTCAACTTTGTTATTTACATAATGCGTAAATTAAAAATAAAGTGAGTCAAAACCTGACTAAACAAAATGACTATACTAAGTTTACTAAATAATGGGTATAATAACATCAATCCTAAAAAACACTTTTTTCGTCGTGGTAGCCAATGGATTAAATCAAATGAAACAAATTAAATATCGATAAACCCATTTAGTGACGTTTTATAGACATCAAGCACAAAATGAGAAACAAATAAGAAGACAGTACACTTTTATATTTTAGAATTCGGAAACAATTTACAAACATTAGACAATACCCTGAAACTAAAAGTTTCGCTGAAAACATTGTAAAAATTAATTATATATTTTGTTTATTTATAATATTCGTGGGATAGTCTCATGCTGGTCTTCTAATGCTTATCGTCATTGTCCTAAGATTTGACTTATAGTTTGATTAATTTGGGCAGTTGTAATGTCTGTAAAATATTGAAATTGATTAAAATGCTTAATAATCATATAATTATTTCGTTCTAAGTTTTCGCATTTACAGCTTCAGCATTTCGTAATATGATCATTTTTAAATAAAATAAATGAACGTACTCGTACTTAGCTGATTCAAATTTTGTGCAGCAACTAAACAATACTCGAAAGTAATGTTAATGATAAACGCAGCAGTAGCTCCTTCATATTGAAAGCTGGGAATAACTATGTGATATAACGACTGTACAGGGTATTTATATTATTTGTTATCTTTTCAGTGTCTCTAAAAAACATTAACTTTTTATGTTTGTGTTTTATTCGAAAATATCATGTCTTATGTTTTATGGTTTAAATGTTATGGCTGATAATTAATATGTTATCGACTCATATTTATTAGTAAATTTATTATCATCCGAAAGTTATACCTAGACAGAGCCTGCTTCAGAAAAATGGTTTCAAAGAACGGTTATGTATTCATATAGTAGGATATTTTGATAATAGGCCGTAATAATACTACCATTAGCAGTAAAATCTTGGATAACCTTGGAAAATTCGAGATTCTCACCATCAGCTCATTATACGTCCCCCTACGCATGGGCGTGCCTCAGGGTTCTATATTGGGTCCTTACTGTTTCTTTTATCTATAAATGACCTTCCTTACCATTGTCATAAACTTTCTGACATAGTACTATTTGCAGATGATACATCATTGCTTTTTAACGTTAATAGAAAAAAGAAACATTTGACGATGATGGTGCTATCTCACAAGTAATGCATTGGTTTACAGTTAATAATTTATTGCTTAACACTAAAAAAACTAATTGTATAAAATTCTCATTACCTAATGTGAGGCAGGTCATCACCAGTATTAATTTGAATGACGAATGCTTAAAAATTGTTGATAGTACAGTATTTCTAGGAATTACTATAGATTCAAAACTCCAGTCTCATATTGAAGCTTTGGCAGGTAGACTTAGCTCACAGCGTATGCAGTTAGGAAAATAAGGCTCTTAACCGATATTGATACAGCAAGATTGGTTTTTTAGTTATTTTCATAGTATAATGTCATATGGTCTTCTGTTGTGGGCTCAGCTGCTGATATTAACACTATATTTGTACTTCAAAAAAGAGCCATCCGAGCCATTTATAACCTTAGACCACGTGATTCACTTCAGGAAGTATTTAAAAAAATCGATATTTTAACAGTAGCGTCTCAATACATTTACCATAATCTAGTTTATGTCCACAAAAATCTTCATTTGTTTGAAAAAATTGTGACGTACATAACTTTAATACTAGGAACAAAAACAAACTTGCTGTCCCAAATCTTAGACTAAGTAAAGTAGGAAAATCATTTGTTGGAAGAGGCATAACATTTAATAAAATACCACAAAATCTTGCCGAATTGCCTTTTCACCAGTTTAAATTAAAGATTAAAAAAACCCTCAAAAAAGGTTACTATACAATAGAAGAATATTTATCGGATAAAATGTGTGGTCTTGCACTTAGTGTTCCAGTTACAAAATCTTGTAATAAATTATTGTAAATCTATGTGTAGGTAAATGACAAAACTCTGTAATCTCGAAGATCGTACTTTTCCGAAGGTGGTAGAGTTCAAAAAAATATGATAATAATAACAATTGACGATTCAAAAGTATCTGTAACAGATTTATTTAATAAAGATTTTTTTCTTCTTTCTTGCCGCTAGGGGTACGAGCCTACCCGTAAAGGGTGTAAGGTCTTAGCAATCCATGCGGGCCAGTACGGATTGGCGACTTCGCGCAAAACTTTTAAACCTGTACGCAAGTGTGCGCAGGTTTCCACACGATGTTTTCCTTTACCTTACGAGCGTCAAATAACGTACGTATTATTTCTAAAATTCGAAAACGGGCGGATTCGAACTTGTACCCGCCAGATTGGAAGGCAGCAGTCCACACTAATGAGCCACCGACGCTCCGGTAGACAAAGATTAACTCAGTCTTTTAGGATATTTTTATGACTTAACTAGACAAGGCTTTTGGGCCGTCATATCACCTGATGTTAAGCAACAATGCGGCCGTAGGTGCATCACGACTATCTAGGAACAACTTGTTCAGTATAGGTATAATACTTCTTTCATTCCAATAGAAAAATATTTATGTAGGATAAAGTACATAATTGATAATGAAGAATTCAAATACTACAATGAATACTAGTATCGGATTCTAATGAAAAATTGTACAATAAACTGGTGTATTGAAAATTGATTTCATTTCCACTACAAGTTTCAAATGTTGTTGATTGGAACTCCTAGTTCAGCGGACTTCAGGGTTATATATATCTCGCACTGACCCAGTTTACAAGCTTCAGGATAATCGGTGGGCGTTTAATATATCTATTATTACTAAGACGTGGTCCAATTTATGGGTCTTCTAATAAATAAATAGTTAGTTTTAGCACGAAGCCTGTATTATATATAACAACGGATAAACGTATTTATTTATATTTTTGTAAATACATACATATTTTATATAGAAAACACTCAGACCATTACAAACAGACATGTTCATGCACACAAATGTTTGTTCGCCGGGATCAACCCAGTTGCAGCGACGTTCAACCCAACACCAAATGGTCGTCTTGTTGTTATATCGGGCTACTTAGTTTAGTAAGAACACTGTATTCCTTAATTCCATTCAACCCCTAAATAGTAAAAAGTTATGCCAATCAAATTTCATTTCCGAAATCTCGTAATAATCTCTTCCATAAAGTCATTTTGATTGCACTATAGATGCTCAAAAGCCAGTAAGTTCCTTCGCGAATGTTAGACAACGTGCGACACCTTATCCCAATGTAATCTCATTCCGTTGCTGCATAAACAAAGGACTGGGACAAGCGTAAATATTGTAATAGAACGTTGTAATAATCGATACATCCATAACGCCAAATTAGGTTCGGATTTACAACAAGTCTATATATAGCGATGGATATATCTAATCAAAAAATAATTATATCTATTAATATAATATTTTTTGCATACTAAAAAAGATACAATTTAACATTAACCCATTGATGTAATGGTTGACATACACTACATCAGGATTCCGGTTTAATCCTTGGCAATACAAACATTTGTGTGCATGAACATTTGGTTTGTATTGATCTTGGTGTTTATGTTTTATTTACAAAAAAGACATTCAAATATGTCCACAAAAATCTTATTTGTTTGAAAAAATGTGACTCACATAATCATTCATTAATAAAATACCACAAAATCTTGCTGTATTGCTCTTTCACCAATTTAAATTAAAGATTAAGAAAACCCTCATGAAAAGAGGTTACTATACAATAGACGAATATTTATCGGATAAAGATGTGTGGTCTTGCACATAGTGTTCCAGTTACAAAATGTTTGTAATAAATTATTGTAAAGTTATGTATAGGTAAATGACAAAACTCTGTAACCACTGATCTAAAAAGTTTAAAAGAGTAACTCGAGTTTCTTGCCGGCTCTTCTCGAAGATCCTACTTATTCCGAACCGGTGGTAGAGTCATTAAAAATATAATAACAATTGACGATTCAAAAGTATCTGTAACAGATTTATTTGAATAAAGGTTTTTTTGTTTCTTTCATTCTTTCTTTCAGGATGTTTATCCGTTATTTAAATAGAAAAACGTTATTTAAAGACGAAAAAATAAATCCAATAAGACAAAATATGAAATGGGAAAATGACCTTAAACAGACTGTGGGTGGAAAATGGAGAAGGGTCACACACGATAGAGAACAATGGAAGTTTTTGGAGGAGGCCTATCCCAACAGGCACACTGAAATTAGGGACATACTGTAACTTTAATTTCAGAACAAAGATATTTATTTTTTATTATCCGTTATTTAGAACCCATATTAAAGGCTAATGCTTAGTATCGGGCTAGATGGCGCTGTGTGAATGTCAGTGGATATTTATTATTTTTGTACTATTCCCGCGGGTGCCTTAAGGGGAACTCACGCTCGTATTAACCTAACCTGTCATTAAGTCAGTGCTGTTTCCAAAATGCTTGTCAAGCGTTCAGATTATGGAAACACAATTCACTATCGTGGAGTAGCCACCAAAATGTAGTAGAGCACTATCACAAATTCTTTTGGTGGGGCCACACTTACGTGAAATGCAATTAATTATCGCGTTGATGGGTTAACGCCCATTTAGATGTAGCCACCACAAAAGCGATAATTTTGGCGATAACTGAACTGTCGGAACATCAAAGAGATCAACGCGAGAATTAATGCGTAGAAGCGGCCATACTTGATATTGTCAGTTAGCTTTGTGAGCGCATCGGGATCGCATTTGTGCTTTGATATTATGTAATATGGCCGCGGAGCTTACAAGATGCACAATCTCACTCAAAAAGTATCCGCGGCAAAACTCTACCCATCACGTCAGCTGGGCAGAATTTTCATTCATGTTTCATTCGTGCTTTTGACTTAGTACCTTATTAATGACGCCTTACGGTCAAAATTTAATGAATATTTTATGTGATAATATAACATTGTCAACGCATGTGTCAAGTGGTTCGGACATTTATTGGTTGATATTTTTTCGTGATACACAAATCAAGTTAATTTATTGTTAATCTAAGCCACAGAATAAAGTAACGAGACAGTAATTGCATTTCTTGAGGTTTTGCAAACAGAACCATACTTGTAGGGTGTATTTGTATGATCTACCATCTTCTTTTTATTCGTTTTGCATATTCTTTCATTTATTCGATATTGATTCTTTGAATGAAATTAAAATAAACTTTATTCGTACTCATGAATAGGGTTTAAAACTTTCATTTTTGCATTTGAAATACGTTGGTTATTATAGGTAATAAATAAAAGTACACAGTATAAAAATAAAGAACAATTTATTTTCTTTTGTATTATAAAAACTTTTTGATACAAAAAAATCTTATACCACTGGTATTTGTTTGATCCGTTATTAATATTCTATTCGTAACGAATACAACTCGAAAACAAATACAAGTTAAGAAAATATGGGTTATATTCAGTCATAAAATTATTTTCAAATGGTTTAAATAGTGTTGACAAGTATTCAATCTAAATCAGCACTATGAAATCAAATTATGCAAAATAAAGTATTTTTGCGTACTTTATTATTCTAATAAATTATAAAGAACGATTACATTATATACGGTGAATACTTTTTTTACTTTATTATAAAATACGGGTAGAAACCCTCATCTTGCCGTTTTTCTCGACATTAAATGATCTTCAATATATTAACGCTCCTTGGTTCTCTGGGTGTCAATCGGAAGGACGATCAAAGTGGCCCAATATTGGTCGCATTATGTTATTCAGCTCATAAATCCACTAGCTTTTACGCGCCATTTCGTCCGCGTGGAAAAGTTGCTTTGGCCTAATGCTCACTTTACCCGCTACTTTGTTTATATAGGCAAGTTAAAACAGCGATTTCTCATAAGATATTTATATATATTTAATGATGTAGAGCGCAATTTTAGAAAATACCTTCACAAATAATGCATTATTTTAGAAATAAAAATATAGCAAAATGGTTATAGGGATATGGCGAACCTCAAAAGATAGACATAATTATGCCGTCGCGGACTTTTTTAGACCTTTAAAAGGTATACAATAGTCGCATACATGACTTTTGCGAAACATTAACCGATAACGCAGCGGAAGCTCAGTGTTTAAAAAAAACGATTTTGAAACATCTTTCATTACTGTTCCGCTTCTTTTGCTTGTAGTGTAATTATATATAGCCTATAATTCCTTACTTGCTTTCCTCAATATATAAGCTACCTAACACTAAAATATTTTTTCATATCGGATCATAAGTTCCTGAGATTAGCGCGTTCTAACAAACAATCAAACTCTTCAGCTATATGATGTAAGTATAGATATCGACTCGATAAGAAAAATAAGTATGTTAAATAAACATATTTTGTATGACAAAATACGAATTAAAAATTTTTAATCATCATATTCTACGCAAATACGAGTAAGGACGATAAGTTCTTAAATAAAATAAATAATTTTGAAAGCATAAGTAACAATAAGTCTATGCTTTCCGATCCTCGTCTTTATATCGTGAGGGCGAAATTTGAGAGCGCAGCAACAATGCTACACACAATGATGTAAAAAGTCAATGATATTCTGTATTTATAAAGGTAGACACGCCATCCGTGCCTCAAAACCGAACCGCCGAAGAGAGTACAGTTTGTACTCTTTTGTTTAGGTAAATGTAAGCTCATTCGGAATTTTGTGTATGTGTGCTGTCACTGCATTCGGAAATCTTTTTTCGATTGTTTTGTGAGCATATCACGAATTCACACTTTTTTACATCAAGAAAAAACACTAATTTTATTTTGAAACTTTAAAATCGTAGGCCTGGGCCTTGCATGCAGTCTAGAAAGAGACATTCCCAGCTCGTTTAGGTATCTCTACTAGGTAGCACTATTTCATCGTAATTTTCTTTATTTGATTTTATGTTAAATAAGAACTATAACACTATTGTGTGTATGTAAAGGACCGTTATATGTACGAGGTTAAAGTTATTTGATCTTGTGATGAGCAACTACTACCTTGCAAATAAAGCAAACCCTCTCAGCTCCGCGTATATGAGTGACGTATAGACGCGTATGCGTGTCCTATAGGATACTGCGCGGATAATTTTATCTCGTCCACCTAAAGGTTTTTTTAATAATAATAAATTTTATTTTTTAAATTATTATTATCATCAGGTTGTTTATCCTATATGGATAGACGTATAATGGAATATAAACACATTTTGGGAGGGAAATTAAAGGAAAGACATAATTTCCAACTACCTCCTTGGTCAAGTGGTCACAGCTTTGGATTTAGATCGCGATCACTATTTGTCGTGGGTACAAAACGCAGTGAAAATTCACTTAGTGCGTATTTTTCCAGTTTGGCTGGGAAGGACATTGTAGGCTGAATTCGTTAAATGTGGATATTAAAAAGAATTATTGTATGTGACACAAAACCAGATTCAACAAAATAGTTATATAGTAAATAATGAGTATAACATTATATAATACTAGAATAAACTTTTTTCGTCGTGGAAGCCAATGGGGTGAATTAAATGAAACAAATTATATTTTAAAAACCCATTTAATGACAATTATGAGCTATTAAGCTCAACATGACAAACAAATTAGAAGACACTAAGTACACTATATTTTTTAGAATTTGGAAACAATTTACAAACATTAGACAATACCCTGAAACGAAAAGTTTCCTTTTGAAAACATTGTAAAAATGTAATTATTATGTTTTGTTTATTTTATAATATTCGTGCGATAGTCTCATGCTGGTCTTCTAATGCTTGATCGTCATTGTCCTAAGACTTGACTTATAGTTTGATTAATTTGGGCAGTTGTAATGTCTGTAAAATATAAAATATTCAAATTTATAAATATGTACATATTAATTATATTATTATTTCGTTTTTAGTTTTTGCAGTTTCAAAATTTAGTAGATATTATGGTCATTTTCAAATAAAATAAATGAACGTACTTAGCTGATTGAAATTTTGTGCAGCAACTAAACAATACTCGAAAGTAATGTTAATGACAAACGCCAGCAGTAGCTCCTTCATGTTGAAAGCTGGGAATAACTATGCATGATATGACGACTGTACAGGGTATTTATATTATTTGTTATCTTTTCAGTGTTTATATAAACATTTTATATTCATTTTTTACTTGAAAATATCACGTTTTATAGTTTTAATGTTATGGCTGATAGTATAAGTTATCGGCGGAAAAAAAGAGTTTAGAAATTTTATTATAAGATAGTTTGTACCTACGAGAAGGTAGGGACTACTTATAAAAATGAATTTTAAAAAATGGTTATCATGTAGTTTCGTACAGAACATTTTGATGATAACTATAATACTATGATAGCAGTAAAATGTCGGATAACTATGGAAAATCAGAGATCCTCTCAGTCCATCATCATCAGCGTTATGCCTATTTAGGAACAGCCTGTTCACTATATAAATATTATTATATCATTCCATTTCAATAAACTGATTTTAGTTTTACGTTGATTTAGCACAATCATACATTATGGCAATGAACAACTAGAAACGGATTGTACATAAATGTCTGTCAAATTAACTGGTAACTTAAAAATGGATTTAATTTTAAAAGCTTCTAATCATTGTGTTGATAGAACTCCTAGTTCAGCGGACTTTAGCATTTTATATATTTCACACTGCCCTTGTATACAAACTTCAGGAATATCGTTTGGCGTTTAACATTTCGATTACTAAGATGTGGTCTCAATTTATAGGTTTTGTCTGTTTTGATTGTTAACATAACGGGCTCTCTGAGTTAATAGTAAAAAACCTGTATTCCTATAATTTCTTGCTTGCTTGTTATAATTCCTTGCCTTCCTAAGAAATAGTCGAAAATTATGTCAAACAAATTTCATTTCCGAAATCTAGCCAATTTCTTTCCATAAAGCCCACTTTATTTAACGCTATAGATGCTCGAAAGCCAGCAATTTCCTTCGCGAAGGTTATCACAACAGTGCGTCACCTAATCCCGAGTAATCCTTCAGTTCCGTTGCTGCGTAAACAAAGGACTGGGACAAGCGTAAATATTGTGATAGAACGTTGTAATATTCGATACATCCATAACGCCGAATTAGGAAACGGATTACGACGAAGTCTTATATGTAGCGATAGATATTTATAGATATAATTCTTTATTGCATACATAAAATAAGATAAAAAATTAACAATATTGGAAGAAAATTATGTAATTCAGGCGATGTTATCGCTTGAAGCAATCTCTTCCAGACAATCTCACAAACAAAGAATATCAACTATTTAGATAAAAGGGCAAGATTTTGCAAAGTTTCAATAGCTTGATTTAATTTTAAATAAATAATTACATTGCATACATATTTTTATGTTGAATTTAATTTATGTATAAATATGTACTCTATGTATAACCACAAATGTATATAAAATATCTGATTCCAAATTAAGATAACTTAAGTCATCTGACTATTTATAATTATTTTGCTATTTTTGATTTCATGGATTTTTTATTGTGCTTGTTCTTCTTTAACCTATAGGATATCTCTGATAGACGTAATTCTTGCCCGTTTTGCGCTCAATATCCCAACCCCACGCATTTCTAAACAAGTCTCATTACCACCTTTGCGAAAGTCGTCGGTCCATCACATCTGGCATGAAAGCGAGTACCTTTGTTGAAGTGATTTAATGAAGACTTGATATTTTGAACACCAATATTTGCCATTAAGTAATGGCAGAATTGTATACAATTGTCTCCACTCTACTTAGACGACCCCTTTGATGTAATGGTTGAGACACTCGGTTAATACTCCAAGAGTGTCGGGCTCGATCCCCGGGCAGTACAAAAATTTGTGTGTATCATCTGTTCCTATGGTCTCGGCGTTTATATGAATAATATGTATGTATTTATGACAAAGAAAGTATGAGAGTATGATTATCCGTTCTCTAGAACCTTACAGACTAATGCTTATTTTAAGGCAAGATAGTGCTGTGCGAATTTGAGTAGATATATTAATATTATTTATACTATTATCGCGAGTTCCTTAAGAGATGGCTAGCAGACAAAATATTTAGAAGAGTATGAAAACTCGCGCTCGTATTAACCTGACCTTTCATAAGGCAGTGCTGTATCCAACATGCTTGTCAAGCGTGGAGATTATGGATAAACAATTCACTATCGCAGCTCCAAATCTACAAGGACACTATTACGGATTCTTAGGACGGGAATTTGTTGATATATATCCTTAGTCGCCAACAGCCACCGATTCACATTGGGCACGCTTGGTGGGCCAAAACCCAATCTCCCCATACCTATACTGTACGAGAAGGCATATGCCCTACAGTGGGCCGTTATAGGCCGATGATGATAATGTGATTGAAACATCATGTGACCAACACCTAATTATAGCGTATTGTTGATCGCAATTTGAGATAATTAGATACTTGTTGTACGTTCAGATCTCTAAAGGCATATTAAAAATAACATTTCGAAGTTGAGTGCCCTCTATGATATTAATGCCACAAACTGGCATCTGCATGTCACGAAACAAAAACATGTTCAAACAGCATAATGAGCCTGTGTTGTACTTTAACTACTATGTCCGGTGCTAGTGATGGTGTTTAAGCTTAAAATAATACTCAATAATTATAAAACTCACCTGATAGATACTTTTTATCATCATCAGCTCGTTATAAGTCCCCACCGAGGGGAACGAGCCTACCCGTACGTGGTTGTATAGGCCATAGTCGTCCACGCGGGCCTAGTGCAGATTGGCCAACTTTACGCACATACTTTGAAAATCTTCGTGGCGTACAGAGGTTTCCTCACGATTTTTGCCTTCACAGTAATAACGTCGGATAAACGTATGTATAATATCGACAACCTTTGTTTTATTTGAACCTGCGCCCTCCAGATCCGAAGGCAACAGTCTACACCAATGAGCCACCGAGGCTCTATGATTGAAACGTACGGGCAATTGGCAGACCCATCCATCCAAACTCATATCGATATTATACGGAAAGGCATGTGCCTTACTATAAAAAGTTATAGGTATATGATGAGGTTGTTTTTTAAATATCAAAATATAAATATAAGGTAATATACCATAACCGATGCAGTTTTGGTCGAAAATAGTAAAAGTACCTAACATTACCTGCGACCAACGATGCCCTGCGCCCGTCACCCAAGACGATGGATGTTAGGTCTTTAATAGCCGGTAACATTCTAGCTACAGTACCCTCATTCCAAAACATAGAATTGCATAACCCTCCTCTTTCACGGAACTATCAATATATCTGTGGTGTTACATACCTAATGACTCAGTACCTCGTCTACCACCAAGTTAATCATTTAGTATACAATTGGAAAAGACTTTTCCCAAAAACCTTATATGATTAGAGTTAGATAGAAGATTGACAACAACGACGGCGACCTTATAATAATTATATATGAATATTATGATGAAACGAGTATAACACCCTAAATGTATCGCCTTATGTGTATTCAAAGCACGTTAGTCTGTAATTGTTAAAAGTAGCATGGTAGGTGAGGTTCGCTTAATCAAAAAAATATATTATCGCATGTAACACTTTGAAAATTTAATTAATAGCATCATCACTTCCATATTTCATTATATCTGGATCAAGGCTTTCCATAATGAAATCGTATAACCTTTAACGGAGTACTCCAGGATGCAAATATTCCAATACAACATAGCTAAAAGGAGATTGGGGCAAATCTGATTAATACTTGTGAGGATGTTACAAATAACCTTATAGATTTTCAAGATCAAACCATAATCAGATCACCATCGACAAGGACGGGTCACGTGTACGCAAAAAAATATCACATACACAAGCTATAACAACACACTAAAACCATTGTCTTTTTATTGGTAAATAAAACTTGATGACTTTTTTATTGGGGTTTGTATCTGCGTTTTGTCAATAGCAACACTTGTAGGCAAATGCTTCTATATAATGTTCATAATAATATAAGTATTTGCTCTTAGGTATACTCTAACAAAACAAACAAATTTCTTTTTTCTGGTATTGTGTAAGTAAGTACAATCAATCATAAAAAAGCATACGGGGCTATCTGTTTACTTCTTCACGAACTAAAATGGAAACTTTTGATAGGGGCAACGATTACTATCAAGCTACGAACTTGTTAGTTCGATAAAATAAGTAAACGAGCTTCCTTTGCAGTTTCGTTATATTTTATGAGTATAATTTATAAAAGAGACATAACATAAATGGGTTACCCAGATGTGAATTAATATTAACAATAAACTAAAGTCATCTATCTAGATGACTTTTGATTTCATATCTATGAAATAGTACAAGTTGCATCAATTGCGTGTTTTTTTTTCTACACGAATATATTTAGTTCTATTGGTTCATTCTAGCTAAAACTTACATAATAAAATAGGAATCACGTGATGTATGTAGAGGTAATATGGCAGTGATAACAATTTCACAAGTGATAAAAATGATAGGTACACATTTGTAAATTATAAGAAGTCTACAAATTAAATTTATATTTATTTATTTATTATTTCTTCTAATATTTCTTATAAAAAATCATATCTAAATGTTATTATTATCATTCAAATATGAATAGTACAAGTCCCATCACTAGTTCGTTTTTTCTACGCGCCGCCTGCGTTTACTTTACTTGTTTTCGCGACTGTCGGATGTGAATTTTTGAATTATTCACGTAAGCGGGTGTCCTGGCTCCGCGTACATTTTGAACAGCAGAATTATGGCGAACTCTTTGAACACAGCTGTTTTCTTTACTGTTTTTACAATGTGCAGTAACAAAATCGCCGGCGCAAGTATGAATTTGTCACCCAAATTGTTAGGGTGACGTGCTTTTGTCTGATTCAGCTAGAACGATAAATTAAAACCATGTTTTCTGAAGTAATTTTGAAATCGTGTTTTTAAATTCTGTCATTTTTATATAGCAAAAGTATTTTGGAAATGTGTTGTACTGCATACACTAACGTAGTTAGATCAAGAATTGAGAGGAACTAGTACATAATCATCATTTAGGCCATTTAATTGTTAGGTGAGATTAGTGAAGTATTTAATACTATGTAATATTTATTTAGAGCGTCGGTGGCTCTTTGGTGTGGACTGCTGTGTTGACTTCCGATATGAAGGGCGCAGGTACAATCCCCGCCACGCACCAATGTGTTTTAGATTTTCCGAGATTATATGTACGTTGTCCGACACTCTTACCATGAAGGAAAACATCGTGTGGAAACCTGCACACACCTGTGAATTGATTCAAGGGTGTGTGTGAAGTCGGCGAACCCGCACTGAGCCCGCGTAGACAACTAAGGCCTATAAGGGTAGGATTGTGGCCCTCGGTCCCCACCGAGTATGTCCCACGTATAATGAGCTGATTATGATGAATATTTATTTATCACATAGAAAGGTATACGAGCACACGTTTCACGTATTGGCAAACAGTACATTACTACATTTGGTACTTCGAATTGCATTGCGTTATTTATGTTGGCCCAGTGACTTTTAAGCAACAAAAAACATTTTTCTTTAGACAATATTTCAATTTCTCTCTTTAACCTATTGGAATCCTCTGCTGGACCTAGGTCTCCTCCATTTTACACCAGATATCTAATATCGGATATTTCGTGTTCGTACGATCGAATTAACTAACGTGCGCATTAAATGAAAATAAATATTAATTTTGATGCAAATCCCACGGAGGTTTTCCTCATTATCATTAAAAGTCATTAATAATTATTGTCTGGAAGAAATTGGTTCAAGCTAAGACCGCCTAAATTGCATTATGTGTCTGTTAATTACTGAGGCTGTGGTGTACAATAAAAAATTCTCATCTATATATGACTTGTTGAGTAATTTTTTACATTTTGTAACGAAGCTTTACATATTAGTATTCTGTCAAGTTTATATCACGCAAGTATGGAATATAAGTTGTTACGTCATTTCATAAGTTTCAATTGAAAATATCAAGCTTATGCAACGTCATACTGTTTGCTAAGACCCATTTATCGTCCACAGTCGAAACCAGTGTTGAGTAGCAAGAACACTAAGTACTCCAACGAGTTAGTCCGTTCAAACTTGATTACTCCTTGATGTAGGTTGTGAGAATGGCTTAGAACTTAGCTAGCTAACCTTATTCAACTAGGCCAGACGTATGAGGTGGTGGATCGGAACTACTATCAAACTGTTTACTATAAATAGCTCTTACAGATTACTGGGACAATGAGAGTTTGTTGGAGTGAGCTAGTTTGATGTTGTTTTGAAATGTTACATCGGTTTTGAGAAGTAGTAGTACCTAATTTCGATTTCATCATGTTGTGATATGCTCGGTTTTGATTTGACAGAGTAGAATAGCTTGCTAGATATACTGCCGATAATCTGATACAACTGTATTATTTGTTAGATAGGCGGGGTACGTAGCCATCATATATATACATATATACACACATAACATTCTTCGTCCGGGAAGGACAGTCACATTTAGTATTGTAGCGTCAGGAACAATAGAAATTATATGTCAAGTTAGCCTCATGCGAACGCATGGCGTTGACTTGACCCACGATCTTTGCGCCTGGGTGTAAGTCATGAGAAAATTATTATTACTTATAAGGGATTGTCGAAGATTTTGAAATTAATATTTTTTAATTCAAAAATAGGTTTTCATTACAAAACATATTGAAACTATAAATACACGAATGATATCATTATGTGTAGGTTATAGGAATAGTTGACAAGTCAGCTACTTAAGTCCAAAGGTTTTAAGTACGATTCTCGTATTGTAATTTTTTTAATGTACATTGAAATAATAACAAGGCTTTAAAGGTTAGGTAACTAAAAATCCTATTTTTAAGTTTTCATAGTTCAAGTTAAAACCTTGATCAGCGTTTAACGGCGTTGTGTGTATATCAGGAGATTTTTGCATAGCACGAGGAATGGCACTAAGATCTTTAAGTCTTAATTGGTTATCGTCTTCGTTGTTTCAGCAATCAGTCAAATTTTCATTAATCATTTGTCACGTATGTCGCAGACCGATGGCTGTTGGAGCAGATGAGTTCTGGAGTAGAGACGTTTTGGCAAGCGTAGCGAAGAACGCCCTGCGGCCCGATGAACCGACAACTTGCGAAAGGTCGAGGCTGGATGAGAAAAGCGGAGGACTGGGATATCGGGCGCAAAACACAAACACATAACAGAAGACGTTACAGAACATTTAAAGACATTTCTGTTAAATAAAATGACCTGGATCAATAGCTTAAAAAAATAGCCTTTATTATAAATGGTATTTGCTCGCTTACGCGTACTTCTCGTGCCTAAAATGGGGGCCTATTTCACATAACGCTACGCGATATCATAACATCACAATTATCGCGCTGTCACAGTGCCCGACCCTCATCACACGCATCTGCGGTCGGATTAATCAGGGATTAACTTAATCTCAACTGAACAAATCTGCTTTGTTTTAGGAAATCACTGGTGACATTTTTATTTTACGTTCTGTTCAAGCGTTTTGTGCGGGTCAGCTCGATGTTCGAGTGTCATTAAGCCTTTCGGAATTTGTACGAGTTTTATTAATAATTGGTACAGTTGATTTATTCCTTTTAACTGGACTTTGTCACTGCTGTCAAGGAGACAAAACAATGTTAGAGTGTGTATTATGATTACCTGTCTTTGCATTATAGGTTTGAGTATTGTTGTATAATATACGTGATAAGAAGTTATAGTTAAAAAATAAAACATATTGGCTAGTTCGAAATTTTAGTCGAGATAACAATCTTCAGGTTTTGCTTACTATAATAAAGGTTTTTGCTAATTCGAGTTTTCAAAGGTCAATAAAAAAAATTTTCTTTATTCAGTACACTGACTCACCATTGCCATGGTTCAGGGTAGTCGGTTGAGGTTTAGCCTTTTTTTATTTACTTATTAGGCGTTATTCGTGAATAGAAGAGTCGGGTCGCTCTCTTAGTGTAAGTGAAGATCCTAACCATGACAAAATAATGAAGTAAATAGTAAAGAATCATAATAGCAAGTAGTCATTTCTTTCCGTAAGCGGTGCCCTGCGCTCGTCAATCGAGACAATTGCTGTCTCTTATACGAGGTAATTACCAGCTACAGTGCCCTCACCTCAAAAAATAAAACTGAAAAGCTCGCCTATTTTACGGGATTATATCTTACACTGCCTTAGTACCTACCTAGACGACCCAGTACTGAGCCGGACCACCTAATAAGAAAAACCATTAATTGACATTACTTCAGAACTTCTGCAGGTGACCGAGTCTTGGCAAGTATCCCACCCACCCGAAGAACGGATGGACTGACTTCACGCACATTCTTTGAATTTCTTCGTAGGCGTACGCAGGTTTTCTCACGATGCTTATCTGCACTGTAAGAGCGTCGGATAAACGTTAACATCCTTTCGAAAATTCAAAAAGGCATTCAATAAACCGATCCTCTTTACACGTGTTTTCACATTAATTTATGAATACTTAAAGCGTTTTAACTATATAAATATTACTACATTTCGTGACATGTTTATTAATATTTGTATAGGGTCGTTAAAATTGATGTCGATTCAAATAACTTATGATAAAGTATAGTACATTTTCGATACACTGTATTTTATATGTCTCAAAAATTTATTAATTTAACATATTTCACCAAAATAGCAGTTAAGATAAGTATTATTGTCATAGTGTGCATCATTGTCCGAACGGTTTCTAAGCTGCAATGTGTCTCCATCTTAAGTGATTTAGACCATTAAACGCTAATCTGACTCTGATGTTGATGGCTGATCTTCAATGTATCGTTTGTTGCTCAGCAGGATTTCCTTTAATTGCGTTTAGATTTATTTAGATAAAGGATAGCAAGATTAATTCATCAAACTATCCATTTATTGGAACTGCTATCAGTATGTCTGCTTTGTATCGGAATTATAGCCAACCCCAAATACATCGATTAAATATGGAAGCTGTTATTTCAATCATAAAATTTTAAAGTGATAAGTCCCGTAGATTTTATTTCTAAAGTATTTATTAATTCACTGTGGAAAATATTCATTAATAAATAATTTTAAAATGGTCTTGCATTGCACTAACACATTTATTATCCGCTGAGACGTAGTCAAATATTTATACACTAAAATGACAAAATGAATAAAACTTTAAATGATAGTGACATTCTATATTAGCTCAAAAATATCTACACACTAGTAAACTTTCTATAAAACATTTAAAAAGCTATTCAACTGTTCGCTGTAAAGAAGCGTTGGCAACTACACAAAAGACTATTAGGGTAGTGTACCGGTATTCTTAAAAAGTCAATGTCCACAATACGTGGAGAACTAGCGACCTCGAACATGTCCGAGCCTCACGGGACAAGACAACTGTGCGACTGAAATAATGGTTGGGTCACAGTTATAGCGAGAAGCGGAAACGTGGACAAAATTGTATTCTTGAATGTTGATACAGATGATAAAAGCAATTTCACAATACTATTAAGAGTAGTGTACTGGTATTTTATAAAGTCAACGGCCACATTACGTGGAGAACTAGCAACACCAAAATATGTTCATGCCTCACGGGACGAGACAACTGTCCGACTACAGCAATGGTTGGGGTCTCAGTAATAGCGTTAAGCAGGTACCGTAAACAAAATTATATCCTTGATGTTTTGATACGTTTGCGTACATACCTGACTATGGTACATGCTATTGTTTGTAGGTAATTGTGTCAATATTTCTAGTATATTTCATAGGTGTAATATGTGATGCTTAATTATTTAAAAGTAACATATTGTAGCGGCATACTTTAAAGCAATTATCTTGCATCATTACAATTAATAATAGTTACTGTCTTTTCTAATAAGTATTATTAGAATATTGGACCCACACAATTTTAATTTAGATGCACTCTTTGACGTGGTTTTTAAGTTTACTTATGAATGTGTATGACCAGTGCATACAACTCTAGAACTTGTAACCATATGCGTTGTACCTCTACAATATTCTAATACCCTTTGTCATACATAAGTCAATCAATGGCATTATGTGGTATTTGGTATTTGAAATGACCCATTTACTTTCTTTTTATTTGTTATAATCTTAATCAAATTATAAAAAGAAAAGGCTGCTATTCAGTTTCTATTAGTGTCTTGACCAATAATCAGTCTAGTCGCCGTCACTGGCACCCTACCCAAACATCTATACATACTCGAGTTTGCGGCCTTCGGCGCAGGAACGCCCTCGCATCCGCAGTAGCCGCTTTTAGAACACTTTTTATTTTATGCCTGCACTTTTTTCGACAAAAGCTTTTAACTTTTAGAGGTGCTCATACAGCATTTTCGCGGTGAATTTCATGCGCCATTGTACAACGCGGGCGTTCTGTGCTGTCATGCAGGCGTCAGAATACGTTTACAGGATTTACTGCGCATTCTAGGGTTCCATATTTAAAAATTGGGACCGTTGGAAATAAATATTAACAGGGAGCTTACCGCCATCTTTTAAAACAGTATTACAATAATATGACATCGTCTTTTCTGGTGAAAGAAACATATGTTCCATTATAGCAATCCTATTTTAAGGGATGGCTGTAACACACCAGGAATTTACGACTTACTTACTAATAACGACCACTCATTTTGGTAAACATTTTCATTAGCTTGCAGTATAACGGTTTTATATATACGGATACGGACAGGTATCTACGCCCCGTCCGGTATAATAGTTTGCCTCGGGTTTGAAGTGATTTATAGAACGTAAAATTAATTCAACATTAGAAATGACACAGTTTACTAAATTAAATATAGAAGCAAATAAGTTAAGCTGACAAACAACTATTTTTTTACATGTGGTAAATTTTAAAATACCGTTTCTAAATTTTTTCATATGCGTGAATTACTTAGAGTCATTGGATCAACGTTTTGAAAAAACTGAATACATGAAATTTTTGCGTTAAAAGAATACGGGATGGCAAAATGTGAAACTAAAATCACAAAATTGAACCTCGGTAAACACTACGTTTACTTGGCCAGTTATTTGAGCTATTTTTTTGTATACGCATTCGAATTGAATGTGGAAAAGCTGTTCGATGTCATAGTTGTCAAATGCAAACATAAAGTTCACCGTTCACCGAAGCCCGACGGTAAAACGAGGAGTATGCGCTTGTGTATGCATTTGAAAATTGAGTTTTAAATGTTGCCATGACAGTTTAGTTGTCAAAAACTAAGTTACATGTTCGAACGGTCGGTAAGCGTATACTAGTTTCACGAAACATGTTTTACGTATCAGTTGGCAATCACAATTTTCACGTGTTGTTCTTTTTGAACAGTTGTGATAATTCCATTCCATATTTATTATGACGGACGCCCTAGTTATAAGGTAGTTTTAAGGGATTTAAATTTGACAGCAATATAATATATTTTTTAATTACCTGATATGGAGACCGTGTCGTTGGAAGCTGAGATAGGGACGATATACGATGGTTTGTGTAAAGTCGGGTGAAAGTCAATGGCGAATAAGGTTTTGATAAATGCATGCAATACGTACTAACCTGACCTATTAACTAAATAGCCTGAAGAATCATTGACTTTTTTTACTTCACTGAAATAAAAAGCTCTGCTTGAGATTACCCGGAATAAACAGACAGACATTTTTTTTATTGTTATTTTGGCGTATGTACCGTGTATTTATTCATGAGATTGCTCTTGAGTACAGACTATCCTAGTAAAAGACGTGCTCTAAGGTGAAGCGAGCTTGCCCAGTAAAAAGTAAAAAACAGACGTAGGCAGGATATTTCATTCATTTGCAGTACGCATAATGAAAGTAGATGCGAAACGCTTAGTTTTAATACGAGGAACATCAAACTATTCACATGCATGAAGAACAAAATGGTTATTTCAATATAACAAACAGACACTCCAGTTCTATCTATATGGCAAGACAAATCTACTTAATGCATTTATTGATATGAGATTCCTTGCACCTGTCGTTTCGGGTGAGGAGCGTAATACAGTGTTGATAGAAATTGGTGTTAATTCCTATTAACATTTATTTAAACACTTTCTGTAATGGATAGATGTATTCCTACTAACAGGCACGCGAACTGGCCAACATATTCAAAACATACTTAAAATAAAAACAAAAAACAACGTAAAATTATTTTTAAAATATTTCGTCAGAAGCTTATTGTGTACTAAAATAAGTAAAGTTTATGTTTAAAGCCTATGCATTGTTTGATACATCATCATCAGCTCATTAAACGTCCCCACCGAGGGGCATGAGCCTACCCGTATAGGGTGATTAGGCCTTAGTCGTCCACGCGGGCCCAGTGCGGATTGGACGACTTCACACACAACCTTCGAATCTCTTCGCAGGCGTGCATGAAGGTTTCCTCACGATGTTTTCCTTCACCGTAAGAGCGTCGGATAACGAACATATATTTTTCGAAAATTCGAAAATACATTGGTACGTGTCGGGATTTGAACCTCAGCCCTCCCGGTAGGAAGGCGACAGTCCACACCACTGAGCCACCGACGCTCTCTTTGATACAAAACTTCAAATTTATTTGAACTTGAGTAATACTGTCGCATATATTAACCAAATAGAATAACAGTTTAATTACTAACTTATGAAAAAAAGATGTCCAGAAAGTAAATGCTTTTCTCTCCCTTTTTAAAAAACAACATCCTTATAATGTATTTGAGTTTACTTTTTTATAATGCTAACTTTAAAAATAAATCCTCGCTAGTCATAATAAAGCAATTATATGTGTAAATATTGCGAGCGCTTTTTAAATCTAGTAAAGTGATATCATTAACACAGAACAAGTTATGTTATATTTTATAAGGAGGACATCATTTAAGATCTTTATATAAAAGCGTGAACAAAACTTTCATTAATCCAAACTAAATAAGTACGGGTCAGTTCTCAAGTCAGCGCTGTGTAGAATAACTCACAAAAGAGATTTGTTTCCAGAGCGTCCTATTCATCACGACAAAGATCTCTAGTGGACTCTGGCTTTAGAGAAAATTGGATGTCTTACTTCGTCGTTGCCGAATTTATAGATGTTCCAACGTACCGATGTAGGAAACCCTATGGTCTGTGCTGGATGAGGTATTTTAAAAACTCATTTTTTCATTTAAAATAGGGTCAAAATAAATAAAGAACGTATTTATTATGTACAATTAATTCACTAATCGGTATGTGCGCAAAACAACAAATAATAAAAATAAACTTCATCGTCACATTTGTTTAATAAAAAACAAATATCCACTGACATTCACACAGCATCATCTAGCTAGTCCCAAGTTGAGCCTGAAGCCTGTATTATGGGTGCTAAACAACGGATAAACATACTTATATACATTTTTTTTTGTAAATACATACATATTATACATAGAAAACACCCAGACCATTACAAACAGACATATTCATGCACACAAATGTTTGTACTGCCCGGGGATCGAACCCGGACCCTTGGTGTTGCTGCCGACATCTCAACCGCAACACCAAATGGGTCAGGTTTGTTTGACCCCCTAAGCTTCGAATAAATGTATTCTAATCTACCATACTGACACCACACAGTATACTTGATAACCCTATAATCAAAGTCTTACGTACCGATCTTATTAGAACTTAAGAGTGTGTAATTTTGCTAAAACCATATCCAAAAACGTGGTATTCCACCATCCACGTGCAGATAGCAGGATGTACACTTGTCGTTGTCAGTTATAGCAGTAAGATGAATGTTTAAGACTGGGCTCCTATCCAGAATACTTGTGACACAGTGAATTAATGGATATGAAAATTATTCCAACTTTTTACGTAATTTTCAATACGATGAAACCACTCGGTGTGATTGTTTTCGGTGTGCTGTGATTTATTATAGCGTTGCTTTAAGACTTGCTAACGGATAAACGAAGATTATGATTTATTTTTAAAGGGCTTGAATTGTGAACGATTCAAGTTCGGTATGGCCTAACATAAAAAAATAAATGGATTACTGTCATATAAAGACTTACGACAAGCGATGGGAATCTGGATGTGCTTAATTTTCTTTATTGTATTTCAAGGTTAACATTATTATTATCAATCAGGGCATTAGGTAGTAATCATGTTATATCAGTTATGTGTAAACTACCTAATTGTTGCCAATAGCGGACTGGTTGCAATTTACAGATAACAACGAATTTTACACATATAATCTAAAAAAAAAATTACATTCAGGGGAGTAATAATGCACACATAACGTCCGAACATTACATTAAACTGTTTGGACGAAATTAATATTACTTAATAAACCAATGAAAAGCATGACACGAGAGTTTCAAATTCGAATATTTATATGCTTAATATAATCCATAGTACATTATGTTAAGATATATCAGAATTCATTTTACTTTATAATATCGCTAAGTAGGTTTATGAGTAAGCCTTTCCCTCGGGAAGATATTAAAACACGTCTAAAATTAATATCAACAACAATCTTGATGGTAATACTCTTGGCGTGGATTTATGAAATCTTGCGGAGTTGTTTAATTCTAAGCCTTTTTAACATCGCCTTCATTTTACTGGCAAAACTATTTGTACATCCTAAAATGGTGACAGAGTAAATAGACGAATTCAAATTAAATAGATTTATTTTTTGTCTGGGAATTTGCTTGTGCATTCTTTGCAAATTGTATCCGCTTATTGTTGCTAATGAAAGTCGCCAAATTTTAATATAAACTAAAAAATTGAAATTTGCTAACCGGATTTAAAAGTAGCTACTGTATCTGAAATTACAACGTTACGTTATGTAAAGTTGGAATGGTTAGTAATGAGTAAGTTTGTATTTGGGGTCAGTGGCTTCATCATCGGCTCATTATATGTCCCCACCGAGAGGCACTAGCCTACTCGTAAAGGGTGTATAGACCTAATTCGTCAGCGCTGGCCCATTGCGGATTGGCGCACAATCTTTGAATCACATTGTTGGCATACTTTTGTTTACTCACGATGTTTTTCCTTCCACGTAAAACATCGGATAAACGTACATATAACTTCAACAAATCGATAAGACATTGGTACGTGGGAGATTTGAACCCGCAACTTCTAGATTGGAACAGTCCACACCAACGTGCCACCACCGCTCTTATCGGTGACTTAACATCCTTAATAGGGTAGGTAACCTAGTTACAATAATTCATCATTCTTTTCAAAAAATCAGATGATTCAGCCTACAATGCTTAACTATACATGGATTGATTTAAAATGAACGCACAGACCATTACACTACGAAGACGATCATAGCTGATATGACTAAGGAAAAGGGCATAAGTCATATATTTAAATAAATACATGACCCATTTGGAGAAATGATCGAGAAGTCGGCTACTACATATCAAACGTTTTCAATTTAATGAGATTCCTAAGGAAGTTATTTTCGCACTTTAAAACAAAACTATAAAGCAAAACTATTCTGATAATAATACATAATAATAGAGCGACATAATAGAGCGTCGGTGGCTCAATGGTGTGGATTGTCGCCTTCCTACCGAGAGGGCTGAGGTTCAAATCCCGACACGTACCAATGTGTTTTCGAATTTTCGAAGATATATATACGTTATCCGACGCTCTTACGGTGAAGGAAACCTTCATGCACGCCTGCGAAGAGATTCAAAGGTTGTGCGTGAAGTCGTCCAACCCGCACTGGGCCCGCGTGGACGACTAAAGCCTAATCACCCTATACGGGTAGGCTCGTGCCCTCGGGGGACGTTAATGAGCTGTTGATGATGATTCTGACAATATTTAAGGTTCCAGTCTCGATCCCCGGGCACTACAAACATTTGTGTACATGAACATGTCTGTAATGGTCTGGGTGTTTCTATGTATTTTTTTTTAAATATATCAGTATGTTTTTCAGTTGTTAAATACCCTAACAACACGCTCCTCGCGGGCTCATGGGGCTCCATGGCGCTATGTAAGTGTCAGTGGAGTGGCTATGATACCCCATTGTGGGATTTAAATAAATTTTAGGTACCGTACAAAGTTATACGAATCCAAATTACATAAAATGCTTCAGTATCGGTACATGTACACAAATTAATTAATACCAAATGTTATTATTGTTTTGATACGTATTCAAAGGCATAACAATGACAAAAGTTTCTAAAAGCAATTTATGTCGTAGGTATCGAACCTTTGATTCAAACAATATCCATATTCCAACAAAGCGGTTAGGAAATTAAGGTTGTAAATGGAAACTATTCTATTATATTTTATTATTAACTGTATATAGGGTTAATAGTAGTTTGCTGATCAAAGAGGGACCTGTAAAAATACTGGGTACAAAAAAAAATTAATGTTGTGAGAAAAAAAAAAGAAATGATCTAAAATCAAATAAAATGCTTCCTCTGAAATAAAGTTTTACTCTTTAACCTATTCGTGTGAAGAAGATTACTATAAAAGGAGTCAAATAGTATGATTTTCTTACCAAATTGTATATGTTGTATATAATTATGATGTCCAAATCTACGTATTAGGACCCCATAATAATATATAATCGCAGAACCGATGGCCGTTGGAGCAGACGAGTTCTGGAGTGGAGACCGCGTCTTGGCAAGCTTAGCGTAGGACGCCCTCCGGCCCGACGACTTGCGAAAGGTCGCTGGTGGAAGCTGGATGAGAAAAGCGGAGGACCGGATGTCTGGCGCAAAATGGGGAGATCTATATCCAGCAGTGGACTGCGATAGGTTGAAGAGAGAATATATTGCAATACAAAGGAACAAAAATGAAAATAAATATGAATCAATACATTTTACACGTAAGCACATGTAAAATGTATTGCTTCATATTGATTAAGCACTAATCATATCATTTTGAACAAAACTTCAGTGAACGTCCATCGGCAATTGCATCCTACCTCATCGGCCATCGGCCCTTCATGTTACTGGTCAATACCACTTCAACTTGCAAATTCTGCAAGCGATGTCATTTGTGGTTCCAATAAAAGTGGACAATACTGCTTCTGATAAGTAAACCTATTATTCTTAAATCTTAACACTAAAATACCAATTTAATTATAAATCGTATTGAAATACTGCATTTTAAACTTATGGCCGTTTAGAGCCTGACATTCTACTCGTACACACTAATTGGTCAAAACTGAAACAGCCCGAATGAATTGGACAAGAAAATTCTACACGTTCAAATCACGTTCAACCAGATGGCAATTATACTCATGGGAAAATAAAGCGTTGTTAGAAAATGGCAAATAGAATTATCTGAATTCGCGGCACGAGGCGAACTCGCTGCAGAAATTCAATTAGACTGATTAGTTCACCTGCAACTGTTTTGTAGTAAAAGTATCTAGGCTTTTTACCAGAGACAATACACCTTATTGTGTGCATTTGGGTTTGCTTTAGTAGCTTTTGGGAGATTGATGGCTATGCTAAACACGTGTTCTGACTCCATCTGAGTAACGGTGTAATGGTAGTGGGATATTAGTATATGAGCTATGCAATCCATTTAAACAAATGATGGCTAGATAAAATATACGAGTACCTCTTGAAGCTGCCATTTTTGTCAATACACCTAGGTATGTTTCAAGTCAAGTCAAGTCAAAGTCAAAATTCATTTATTCAGATAAGGCTTACAGAAAGCACTTATGAACGTCAATATACATTTAAAATACAAAGTAAAGCACAATAATGAATTTTGATACTTGGAAAAACACTTCGGCGTTTATTGATGAACATCATTCGCTCATTAAATGTCCCACCGAGGGCACGAGCTTATCCGTACGTGGGTGTATAGGCCTTAGTCGTCACTATATTTTCCTTCACCGTGAGAGCGTCGAATAAACGTACATATACGAGTAAAGTAGTATAGTATTTAATAAAAAAAAATGTAAATAAAACATTGCGAACACATAATCACATAAAAACAAGATATACAAAACAAATTACCGTGGTATGACAACTATAATGTTAACGTTGTGTCAGTATCGTCTTATCAAGTTGCAGTTCCTACAATAAGCTAAGCCTGTCCCGTAGGTTATCATTTCTCCTAGCCACTGTTCTATTACACAAGTGCGATTTCTATTTAAACTACATACAAACTACATACAAAGTTGTTTGAACTACTTGCAGTTGAATAAAAACCTTCAAAGAATAAAATTTATTATTTTTTTAAGTGTTTAAGTGATGGTATATGTGTGTATGATTGCGAGTGAGTGTGTGAAACATATTGATTTGTTGTGGGTGTGTCAGTGTAGATATCTTACGAGTGCAAAATTGAAAAATATATATCTTTTGAGACCCAACCCTTATAATTTTATAGTCCATCTAGCCTG
Organism: Leucinodes orbonalis; assembly: GCA_019425675.1. Lineage (NCBI taxonomy): Eukaryota > Metazoa > Arthropoda > Insecta > Lepidoptera > Crambidae > Leucinodes > Leucinodes orbonalis. The sequence goes on from PQWD01000636.1 coordinate 239,139, forward strand.
AAACAAGAACCACAGATACAAACAGCTCTTTCTCTAAAAATATTTCAATATCTGCGTAGGAAAGCTGACTTCACGTTAGGCAAAGCAAGTATATAGATCCTTACCCTTAACATATTTTTAAATTCCTTGGACCCAAGAATTGAACAATACACGCTTATTGTTACACATTGTATCCATAGTCCACAAACGGTCAAGACCACACTTTCCAGGTAAAAATCTCGAGTAGGATACTTTGATGGTTTTTAAGCATTACTTTCAGGACAAATCTCTATGCTCTCTCTAGAAAAATCATATTTGTGGTAGATGACCCACAATATTTTTCTATTAGTGTATTTGTTGATAATCTCTCAAGAGGAGCTTGGTAAAAAAGGATAAAGGAATAATATAAAGGATTTTCTGTAGTCAAACATCATCTATTAATTTCCTTGAAAAACTAACTTTATAAACCAGTCCTGTAAAATATTTCCCTATCACATGATCAAGCCTTTGGTGTTAGGAATCAACATTTTTTTTTTCAATTTTTTCAGTGCGCTTCCTGTTTGACGTCGTCAAACATTAGCTCTGTTACAGAGCGCCTGGCTTCAATTAAAAAAAATGGAAAATATTGCCGGCGTAGCGTGGCCCAGCAACAGAATACGTGACAAAATAAAAGGCAAATACTTGGCGCACCCTGAAAGGGATTCCAAGTCTGCAATGCAATCTAATTTGGGAGCTGCTATTATTCCTCGCGACCCGTTCTAAGTCACGTCCATTGCCACTCGAACGGGTAAGCTTTCACTTATCGCTGTTTCGGAATCGAATCCCTACTGGAAAATTGACACTTAACGCCGGGCAATAAGCAATCTGTTTGTCATTTGTTTCGCGTAAATATGAACGATTACTAGATTCTGGGTCATTAAAAACCACAATAATCTGTGGCACCACCTAATACTGATTGGTGTCGATGATTTGAGGTGTATGGTGGTTTTCTCGGCTTCACGGAAATTTATTGAAATAATAAAAATAATTTTATCATTTATAATTGAGATAGAAATACCAAAAACAAAATCAGTGTTCAATAGTCTAATTGTACAAAAACGCCAATAGACGTTTATAAATATTTGCCTTTAATATTTAATTTAATATTTGTATTCGAAACAAGCATAATCAGTATGAATTTATCTTTATGTTGATCCGTCTTGCATGACGAGCTCAAGTATAAACCCAAAAAAACTATTACATTGCCAAACACAAAATCAGCGAACGATGACAGAAAATTGTGCTTAATGTTCGTTTATTCAACACTCAAAGTTGTATTATATAAAATTAATATGAAGCAACTTAAAACAACCACTAATGCGTAATTATTTATATTAAAGCTGACACTCATATTCATTGAGACTAATTTGATTTCAAACTTTGTGATCTTACATGTTATTAAATTGATATAATAACTTGAGAATTTGAATAAACAAGGATAGGGTTTTGCGGCGGGCAAATGTCGTGCTTTGGAACTTTGTCACCCGGCATACAGTTCGTCCTTCTTGAGACAATCTTAGCTCTTAACTTGTTCCAAGTATATTTTAGACAATTAGAAACTTTTCATCTCCTTTCATACGACGCTCTCGAGTGGCGCAATGTATTTGTTTATTACAATGTTATGTTTGTAGACTTACGTAATTTTCCTTTCGCAGTTATAACAATCAAGTTTTATGAGCTATAGGTTTGTTTGCTTGTTTGTAAATATCATACTTAATTATTGCTTTACGCGATTCTTTTGATTGGACCTGGCTTTTAAAATGTTTTTGAGTGTGACATATTACGTCAATTACATATTTATTAACCCATGTAGTGTATAATGGTCGAGACGTCAGCTACTGCAAAGGGTATACAGGTTCAATCCCGAGCATACTACTTTTGTATGAACATGTCTCTTTGTAATGGTCTGGGGGTTTATTTGTATATATCATGTATTATCGACAAAACAATATATAAGTATGTTTATCAGTTATTTGGTGCCCATGTTATAGGCTTAATACTTAGTTTTGACTAGATGTTTGCCTGTGTGAGTGTCTGAGTGTTTATTCATGGTATTTTATCTAGAAATATATATTCAGGAATAGTTCAGTAACACAGAAATATTAGCTCTTTTTCAGCACGTTACTAAGGGTAACTTAATAATTAATAAACTTTATAATATAATATATTTTTTTTGAAACTTTAAACATGAGTATTCATTAAAACCCAGCCCAATACAATATACATGTTCATGCATACACATATTTGTTCTGCACGGAATCAAACCCAGAACACTATTTATTTAGAGTGGTACGACTTTCTGCCTTGTTGCTCATCACCAAAACTCAGCTATACTCATACAAGCTGCGACAGTAAAACAAAGTTGACGAAATCGGGATTTTATTATGATTGCCTAAAACTTCCTTAGTACTCATCAAGAAAGTCAACAGTAAGTAGGTATTCATTTGAATAGGAATGATGCTTCTTAGCTTCATGCCCATCGCTTTAAGCAATGAGCATACCTATCTCCTTTGATAGGAGAACTCAAAGTAAACTCGTTCGTCTTCCAATAGCGGAATCTATCGCATACAAAGATTGCGCGGACGTTTGTTTTAAAATCTCGTCGGGACCTTGCGGGACTTTATTTGAATATGTCCATATCATTTGACATTCCAAATAGCTCCTATAGAATAAAATATATGCAATAAAATTTTGATATTATTTGACGCCACAAACTGTAAAATCTCACACTGACTTTCACTGAGGTCTGTTAGTGTGTAATCCACGACCCTTGGATCAATCAGCGATCTGCATTCTATTCTCAAACCACTAGATATAGTTTCATGTTTGTTACTATTTGGCGATGTATTATCTAAACGGATTTTGCTTATAATTGATGAGATGGTGAAATAAATCTTGGATTCACAAATGAGCTACCTTAAATTCTAGTAATACCATTTATTATTAGAAAACACAGGATTAAAACTGTTTGACCTATTTGAGGAGTGATCTAAGGCATCTTCACTTTTTTCGATAAATATTCTAAATAAAAAATAACTATTTTATTTGGTAACTAGGTTTTAAATAAATTCAGTACACGGTTTGGAGTCTCCTTGTAAGTAAAACGCAATTACTTGTTTTAGGAGAAACCATTATAAAAACACATGGGTTTTCTCATTAAAAACACATGAGTAACAAAAAATATATTGTGCGTCTATGAGAGCGTACCGACGCTAAGGAGTAAATGACAAATAGATGCATTTGTAAGATCACAATGTCAAATTATAATACGAGTACCTAATATACTATCATAAACTTTGTTACGCGTGTAATAAGCTTTGTTATCGAATCGGTGTTATGCATGAACATGGCGATTAGGGTCGTTAGTTAATGGTGCATTGCGCTTGCTTTCGTGGCATTGCATTCGGGCTGCAAACCAAACAAAATATAGCGGCAATATATTTTTATTATCGCCGCGCCCCGTCTAGTTCTACGGTCAATGGGTTAGGATGGTCTTATTTATATTGAAGGCAAACAGTTAGGGTTACACAATGTAAAATCGATAAATCGGAGATATTTATAAAAGATATTGAGGTAGCAATTTCATTTTATTCGGATTCACGTATATTCATTATAAATTTAAAAAATATTAATTTATTTATCCACGAACGTATAACGTCTAACTGCTGATATAGAAATTTCCACACAACATAGATATCGGGTGGTCATATTTCTTATCTTTAAATTTCAAAATGTCATCTATAATTTTAAACCAGTTTGAAAATTCTTTATACATCACATGACTACGGGAAGATGGCGCTGTCAATCACCACGACCCAGCATGGAGGGGTTGATTCTTTTTATATATATATATTTTAACATATAATATTTGCTGATTTGAATTAAATAATTTGTTGTCGTTTAGGTTTTCATAACTTCTTTAAAAATAAAATTACTAGTCCATTCCTGAATAATGCTGAAATTAAAACGAATTTAATGAATATTCTAATTATCATCCATATATTTCTTGGTTCATAAGCATGGCATTATATGGGTGATATATTCTCGTATAATAATTAAATAGCAACTGTTACTGTCTAAACGTGTGAACTGAAAATTATCAACAAACATTGTGAAGCAATTAACAATGATTCAAAAGCACTTCGAGGTAGCTTTTTACTCACGTCACTTTTCCTCCTAACATAAGAAATATTGAGCACCGTATGAAATGGCTCTTTATTACAAAAAGGCAGTGCAGATGCTCAGCGTGAGGTAACTCACGTTTACGCCTCGTGACGGGTTAGCGTGGGAATGCGGCCCGGAGACGTTTCGGTATGTGTGATAAAGTGCCGCATAGCTTAAGTGTTTAACGTTTCGAGGCTCCTTTTCTCCCTTAAGAAGTTACGATTCAATTGTAAGAACATTATTTATTACTACTAATGATTGATCAGTTACCTCCCCATCATCTCGAGTTTTGTCAGTTGTTTTCTTTTAAAATTTTTTAAAATGACTTTTCGCTGTTGATTTTTACAGCTTGTTCATTATTTTTCGTCAACACTGACTTATGCTTATTACGGGAAAAACCTCGTTTACATAAAAAAAAGTATATAAAATGGAAAAACTACAGAAAAAGAAAGCTCCTATTTATTCACGAGTCTATATATGAGTGGCGTACTAGGTACTACGTAGACGACTCAGTATTGAGCCTAAGTATCGACTCAGTATCTAGGAAAATCTTACAAAAATCACCTACGTTCATAATCACTCACAAAATGAAGGGCCCACCAAAATATACCTTCTTCAATAGTACTTGTAGTCTCAAGACTCCACCATGACGTTACCTAGTTTGATCGTTAATTTCTTTTGATTTATTTACTATTAATTTTACCCTATAAATCATTTAAAAAGTTATGAAATTTACATTGATCATCCTAATTTTAACGTTTAAGTTTTTTTATTCATTTGTTTAATAATCAAAAACCACAAAACTAACGTTTATTTAGTCCCATTGCAAGAACTCATTCCATTGTCAGTGTTTTTCCACCAATCAGAACTGGAAAGAAACAATTAACTGTTAATTCCTTTAATGAGGCCTGACTTAATTTAATGTAAATGCACAAACCATTAAGAGGTTTAAATGCCAAAGAGGCATTTCAGAAGTAAGTAATGAATAAGCCTTAGTGCTGTGTACTGGTAGATAAATTATCCAGCACTTTTGTTAATAGAATGAGGCAATCCTTAAAACTCTTCACGGCTTGGAGTTTGTCCCTAAGGGGGGACATTTATATCCCCACTTTTTGTATCCGACATGTAGGGGTGATTTACGGATGCACAATTTACAGTAAAACCGACAGTGAAAAATTAACCGTTTCGTATTGACTGTAGTTGAAACAATTGTATAAAGAGGTTCTTTTATGTACATTTTGCTAGACTTCCCTGCTTCAGACTGAAATAAAAAAAAAAAATTACTTGTTTGAGTGTTTATCGCAGTGTGAATTGATTTCACACTAAAATAAAAAAGAATATTAAAAAAACATCAGTATGTTCTTTTAAATTAAGTGGAGTAGGTATTCCACGAAGTACAACTATGAAATTTACTCGCATAGTAAGAGGACTTAGAAATAAAAATGAAGACCAAATTTTGTTTAAGGTTCAAAAGAATTACAGATTTTAATCTAATTATTTATTCATTTCATAAACGATGTGATACGTTCGAGTAATTTTTAAAACTCCATTAATTAAGAAACCATAATAATAATTTGAATTAGAAATACATAAATTTAACTATTTGATTTATCCTCTCGGAAAAATAAAGTCTTAATAGTCTAAATAATGTATACAGTTTCTTTGTTTGAAACTGTCTAGTTAAAATAATTAATATTTAATATTTGCATCAGCTTTATTTCTTATCCTCCTCATTATGATATATTTTTATTATGGTATAAGTGTGTTTCGTGGATCACTTTAGATGTCTGTGACACGCACGACCCGTGTGTCTTTAAATATAATGTGAGAGAGATTTTATATCCTCAGATACATGACTGTCCTTAAGCAACTTGCTCGAATTGTAGACACGTGTACACCAAGGGGTTAAACAACCCCAAATAAAATGTATGGTGAATCACTATCCATGATTAATGGCTTTAATCAAAATATTGATATGATTAGTATCTATGGTTACAGTATTCAAAATTACTAGTAACTTATTCATAATTATAGGCCATTCTTGTAATATATAACACATCAAATGAATAACAAGGTTTTGTATACAAAACAATAATTATTTCCGTGCAATAGTGTCTTATAGCCAACATAACGGCATACAGACAACAAAACTATTTGTGAATTTTATTATTAATTAATTTATACAATAAATACAAAACCAATTATTTACTTTCAAAATGTTTTGTAGCCAACAAAAGACATACCGAAAACAAAAATTTTTGCGAACTTTTATGATTCTTACTTAACATGTTAAACCTATGGTGAATGCTGCATGTTGATGAATTATATTAATAATAAAATAAAAAATATCTCAAAAAAATCATCCAGTTTCCAAGGCGGAATAATTTAATTAAGAGCTATAAGTCAACCACGACTAAAAATGCGGTCAACGAACTGTTAATAACGCTTACAAATATTTCATCAGGATTCTCCAGTGACACGGGAAATAAGTAATGAATCTGGCAACATGAATATTTTGTTATTGGTTTAATTCTCTTCCCGCGCGGCCGCAGCACCTAATTTCCCCAAGCTGCCGTAGGCACCAATTTCGCCTCTTCCCGATCGTTTTAATTTCGTAAGTTCACTCACTCGCACAATTTGTTGCTTCGTTCCCTATGTTGGCGACCAATTTGGTGTGGGGGTCGAGACTTCGGCTACTACACCAAGGGTTACAGGTTCGATCCTCGGGCAGTACAAATATTTTTGTGCATGACCAAGTCTTTGTATTGGTCTGAGTGTTTCTATGTATAATATGAAAAATAGTTTAGAACCCCAACCACAGCTCCTCGCTTAATATGGGACTAGATGGCGCTGTGTGAGCGTCAGTGGATATTTGTTTATTTATCGTACTCGTACCAGGAAACTGACTACGTCATTATGCCTCTTTCTCGAAATAGTTTTCGCCGGCCGTGAGTACTAAAACTATTACGCGTTATAAAATTCCGAACAACGACGTTATTAGTATCATTTTGGTTATGGCCAGTATAAAAATTTCGTAGCTCTGTGGTATTTCTCTCTACTTACTCTAAGGGTGATTTCGCTAAGTAGATAAATTTTAGTCGTAAAATAATACAATGTATATCTAGTGTAGAATCCTGAAACTGTGTAAATTAAATAAAATATCCACATCTTATCTATCTATGCTATCCACGTGAACAAATTTACTAATCTTTCAACAAACCAGTTCGTTTGTGGACTAAGTCTCCTTCAATTGCGAATATCCAAACCACAGGGAATCATCGAAGCGTGTTTATAATTCAAATAATGTGAAACTAGGACATGACTCTCACAAGTTTGATGGGGATATATACCTATATTTATTATAATATATCTACATTAATTATACTAATCATACAGTTGATATGCAAACAACGCGAATACGGCCGTCAAGCAACTGAAATTCAGTTAATTTCTAATGTAGTCCATCGCACAGTATATTAGCACACTGATGTGGAAGTGGGCCGATCATGTCTTTATACGGTCCATCGTCCATTAAATTGAGCTGACGCGTGTTGGAGTCTAGAACTCCATTAGGCAGACTAGCTCTAAGCTAGTTCTAAACTAGACTTTAAAAAATGCACAGTTTCCCTGCATATCACGAACAACTAGAACGTTGAAAATGAAATGAATCGAAATGAACACACACATTTTGTTTTTTCCATTGATTTAATGATTTGAGTGATTGAAATTTTTACAATGTAAAATTTTAATCAGAAAGGTCAAACAATAAGTAATTTAATATGTACGTATCACACTATCCACTATCATTTAATTTTTAAATCACTTACTATATCCCGTTATCGTCATGATCATCAGCTCATATATGTCTCCACCGCAGGACGTATATGAGATGATGGGTTTTCCACGCGGGTCCAGTGCCGACTTCACGCACAGGTTTCTTCACGATGTTTTCCTTCACTGTAAGCTGTAATCAGTAATTTATTGTATGTCTCTGTATACATTATAACGTTTATTGTTAATACACAATCAAAATTGTAATAAAGCCGGGTATAATTACCTAGTAACAAGCTGTTACGTACGTTTCAATTGGTTAGTACGACTTTCTCTGTGATTTATACGGTATACATTGAGTATGTTAAGAAGATGAAAGAAAATACAGCTTATTTTGTAAGAGAGAATTATTGATAAGAATACTGCTAAAAGAACATCACGGAAAATATATAAATAAAAAATAAATAAAATCCAGATTGCTAACAATCCACTGAAAATGGAAAAACGAGATCTATCATATAGTGCAATATTATAAACTTTTCACGGTTTTTTTTATGTTATAAGTGTACAGAACGGTCTGGTCGTTCACCTGATGGTAAGTGATACGCCAGACTATGACAGAGCGGCATTAAAGGAAACCAACAACTGATAGACAGTTATTATTCTCTATCAATGCCGCACTGCGCCCGTCACCCGAGACAACAGATGTTAGGTCTCTTATACCCGGTAATTTCACTAGCTACAGTGCCCTCATCCCGAAACACAAAAGTGCATAACACTCCTGTTTCACGGGACGATATCTGGCACTGCGGCGGTACCTACCTAGACGACTCAGTATCGAGTCTACCACCTAGTAAAAAAGGAAGGGAAGAAAGGTTTTGCAAGCTGGAGACAAACAAATGCGACAATACTTTGCCGTTTTGCTACCATCGTAGAAATGATGCGCTAAAGTAAGTAACGAAACAGGCAAGCCAATTTATTAATATGTAGAAAAACAATCAAATTTTAACTTGTTATAAAAAAAACATTACAAAATAAATTTACGCTCTGAAAATTAGCTAAAGTGTTTAAATAGATAAATGTCCTCTTACACAAGTGTTCACATTGTATCAAAATTAGTTTACGTTCTGTTTCAATATTACTTTACAGCAATATCGGGTCAGATTCGATGTGTGAATTTACTCGATTATGCCACCAAGTAAATGGAGCGCCATCGCTTCAGCCTGATCGATACGCTCGCCGCACTACCCGTTCACTGATTCATTTGTGCGGCTATATCGTAGCCAAGCAAGGTACTGATATCGCAAACAAATCCTTAGTGAAGTCAAATTGGTGCTAATTATATAGATACGACGAGCTAATTTTACAACGCTAATAAGTGAAATAGGAAAATACCCCTTGTACAACATGAAACACTGGAGTAAGTTGGAGAGATTCTTATAGAATGTGGAACATATTATTCAGCGCTTCACATACTAATGAACTGATTTCAAGTAAAATGGCGCTTAATTCTCTAACATCGTCGGAAAGCAGTTAGTCTGGCGGTATTTTGCAATAAATACTTTGGGGATCTATGAAAACACCTTCGCAAATGATGCATTATCGAGAGCGGCGGTGGCTGGTGGGGACTGTTACCCTCCTACCGGGAGAGCTGAGGTTCAAATCCCCACGTACCAATGTATTTTCAATTTTTCGGAAATATATGCATGTTAACCGACGCTCTGACGGTGAAGGAAAACATCGCGAGGAAACCTGCTCACACCTGCGAAGAGATTCAAAATTTGTGCGTGAAGTCGTCCAACCCGCACTGGGCCCGCGTGGACGACTAAGGCCTAATCACCCTATACGGGTAGGCTCGTACCCCTCGGTGGGGACGTTTAATGAGCTGATGATGATGACTTTGAGGATCCAGTTCAGATCCAGTGTACAGGATCGCCATTAAGTCCATGGCCATTCATGTGTTGGGAATCCAGCTTTGTATACTCGTAGTAGATTTTCTCAAATTAGAATAAAGCACTTCTACTATTTGATTTGCAATACTAGAGTCGAACTTACTTAAAAAGTCATTCGTTGTTATAATAAAATGGTTTTGTCGAGGCGAGAGTGAAGATAGCGGAGGACGCTCTTCGGCCCAATAACCGCCGCGACGATTTGTAGAGGTCTCTGTTGTAAGCGAAATAGGGGTAACTACGTCCAACGGGAACAATGATAACCATTTGTTGGTCTCCATCAATACTACTCTGTCATGGTCAGGAGAATCACTTACCATCAAGTGAGCGTCCTGACCGTCCTGTACAACTTTTAATTTAAAAAACAGTTAACTTGGAAGGAAAAAACTAAACGTTTTAGAATTGTTAAAATATTAACACTTGTCAGAGCCTTATTTACTGTTAACCAATACAGTACTAAACACAAGCTTGTAAGGTTAATTGTCTTTCAACAATCAATAAACCCATTACTGATAAACTAATTAATTGCTAGTACATCGTCATGATGACGTTAATCAAAATAGACTAATTAGAGGGTAATAATAAAGGTATACCACATGGTGTTTATTTTTATTTATTTATTCTGACATTTAAGAAAAAATACTTAATCTTTGACACAAAAATATAAATATATATGGCTTTGTAAAAGTTTGACAATGTTTCTACACTGGAATACGGCCTCAATATAATGACGGTTTGTCGTGTCTTATACATATTAAACACCGTTTTAACCTATTTTATTATATACTACAATTCTTAGAAAATAAACTTAGTCTGGGGTACAATTTTGGAAATTGACCATAGTGATCATTTACAAGAAAATCATAATTTATATTATCCGCAGAAGTAGCCTTCACAGCTTTACTAAGCACTTGGCAAGCACAGATGGTATGAGTCTAAGCGGCGTGCAATTTGAACTCGAAACTCAGCTGAAGGCATTGTAAAGGGAGCTAGGTGACCTAGTACAATATTTATGGGAAAAGAAGCTTCCCGGCACACGCCGGCTACCGATGAAAAGCGACTCTACAAGAAGTCACGACAAAAACCTCTGATCGGTGGGATTTGTGAGTTCGATGTTATTTTTTGTGCGCCACTTTAGTATCCTATTTTTTACCTTAATTAAGTTAAATAGTTAAAAAATATAAGCAGTAATTAAAAACAGGTTTATTAACAAAACAAGTAACCAGTCCCCTTTTAAGCTACTAATATCCTGTATCAGGGAACACTTCTTCTTAATATCGGTAAAATTATATAGCTAACTATTATAGAATTAAAAAGTAAAAAGATTACACAACAAAAATAATATCATTTACATTAGAACCATGAACACTTAGTAACAAGTTACGTACTATCAATTCGTTAAATTTTCCTCTAGAACTAAGAGTAATTACAAAAGCGCAGTAGCTTAGGGCATCTCCACTCGTATATCTCGAATTGCCAGCGTAGCGTAAGCTCCGAAGGTTAAGCTGCGGCCTGCCAGTCAGTTTCGTTGTAACCACAGACTAGCTATTCGTATCACGCCTCGTACTTATTGCTTTATTTGTTAATTGACTTCCCATTGATTGAAAAAGTGTTATCTATAGGGGACCAGTGAAAGTATCAGTCACAGCAAGAAAGGCCTTCGTTTAACAATGGGTATTTTAGTGTATTTCTTTGATTTCATTTTAATAGCATGACTGTAAGGTATCATTGCTATTTACAAATAGTAGCAAGTAAAAAAATAGTCAAATTACTAGTCTTGCACTTGACAAGAGTGTAAATAAAAAAGGAATCCAAACAGTATAATAAATTTCATATCAAGGTGATGTAAATTGAATTCACGAGTACCTATATATTTTACTAACATAGTGTGTTGGTTTTTGTATTACAAACCCATGTATTGACCTGACACTTGTTTATGCTCAAGCAAAATAATTCATAAAACATCCGAAGGGCTCCAAGTCAGTTTGAGTGCAGTAAGTAAGCGTAAGCGACCGGCTGGCTATTCACGTCAGTACCTGCGTGCCGCCTCACATTACCGCCGAGGTAACTACCGCGGAATTACGAACAGTGCTTGTGATTAATTACATATAACCGAGATGTACTTAGCGAGGTTTAAACAGTAATTCTGATAGTATTCTATTCAGTGAATTTGTATTATGTATTTAAATGATGATAAGCCTGTCGTCGTGATATTTTAAACATTTCAATAGGATTCTAGTTTAATATTTAATTATGCATTTTTGTACTGCACTCTGCTAACAATATATATATATATATATATATATTTTTCTAGTTACTTACCCTTGACCGCCAGAATTCCAGACTCAATGGAAAATCTATTGTTATTGACACTTTAAAGCGTATCTGGCGATCAAATGCTTAAAACGTAAGTAACACGTCAGAATTGGAAAGAGGAGACCCCAAAGAGAACGTTGGAAACAGTGTGGTCTTGGTAAAAATAGTAAAAGTAAAATGTAGATTACTTATACGAAAATATCACAAAACATTTGCATCAGTGTGACGCCCTTAGAGTTCAGAACACTACCAATACCGATTCTTAACGATCTATGGGATGACATGGTGATGGAAATTCTTTAAACAATCCGCCACCACACAACTTTGTTATATGAAACGTAATCATTATGAAAAACCACAAGCAAAACTTTTAACATCTCCCAAGAAACTTCTATCTTTAACCTCCTTGTAATGCCGGGCTTCCTTTTAGAGATTTTAAAGTAGAACTCCCAGTTGAAAGCCTCTCCACGAACAGCGGTGCACTTAGGCAAAAATCAAGATCACAACGCGGGCCCGACGAAGATGTTCATAACTAGCGCACATAGTTAAATACTGCCGGCCCAACTTATACAGCCGCAAACTTTAAAAAGCCCGACTGTATTATGGTCAATGGAAAAGTGGAAAAAGTGTGAAGTCCGCGAGACTTGCAAGTTAAATGTTTCCGAGTTCCACTGGCTTTTTTATCGCGCTTCTTTCGAAGCAATGTTTCTCTTTACAGCTATTTTCGCGTTTTACACTCGTTGGTAAAGTGGCTCTCTGCACTTCCGCTAGATTACTTTGTTAGTTTTTCTGTTGTGAATATATTAATACTTTTATGAAATTATCTTTTTAATACTTCTTAGCGTATTGTTGCAAATACATATAAAATTGCTTCTGAGGGCAAGCGTCGGCAATAAGCGTGAGACTACTCGTAGAAACACGTTGGCCGACTCTGTGTATTGTCTCGGTGAATTTTTTGATTACATAGTCCCAAAAAGTGTCGTACAAGCCTCTGAGCCTCTAAAACCTTTGATATTGATCGTGACTACGCGCAAAACCGATGCCAAAGTTTATTTATCCTTATTAATATTAGTGATTATTTATTGCCGCTTGAATACGAACTTACTAAGCTAATGAAAAGACGACTAACAGATATACGGATCACACCGTATTTAATAAATGAGATTGTACAATAACTAATATAATTTCTCACCCTTAAATCCCGGAAACCAGATATACTGAAAGCATGTATTAAGACGTAGCATGGTAATTATAATTTATCAAATAATTAATTTTAACTACTTTGATATATTAATCAACATTACTACTGTCGATATATTATTAAACTTTATCCTCAAGTTATGATCTTAATAAATGTTCCATTTATTTTATCTGTGACGCTTTGTACTTGTAGCGCCTTTGCAGCAATGTTTTTTGACAAAATGTTTGCTTATTTTTAGTTAGAAACAATTATATTTGACGTAAACACTTTGCCGAAAGATTATAAAGCATTGCATTTTTATAGGAATATAATCAAAATTCAACAGACCAGCAACATCGAGTACCAATAACTGGAAAATATTTGTCAACTGGGGGTTTATATTCGTTTATATACTGTACACATCATCAGCTCATTAAACGTCCCCACCGAGGGACACGAGCCTAACCGTAAGCGGGTATATATATATCTATGTATAGGCCTTAGTCGTCCACGCGGGCCCGGTGGCCTTTGAATCTCTTCGCAGGCGTACACAGGTTTCCTTCAGCGTCGGATAACGTACATATAAATTCGAAAACACATTGGTACATCATTTTTTCAAGTCGTCTCTCGGTTTTGTTATATTTTTAGTTAAATTTACGAATTACCTACACTGTGTTTGAATTCCAAATAAGTAGATACCACAGTACATCAATCAACTGCAGAAACAGGAATCATAGATTTGAATACTGAAAAATTATCTATTTTGAATACTAACCTTAAACGCATTCGGAGCTGTTTGATTGACGTTTTCTCCGGCTGCATGAAAATGCATTAAACTAGCATGGAATATTTAAAGTAATGACGGGATACTTTATCAAAAAGTAGTCGCAAGTCAGAAAAAGGCTGTAGTGACATGCATGACATGAATTGAAACTTTGAACGAAATTATTTTAAAATACTTTTACAATACAACCTACTTCGCTCAGATTATACTAATGTCACATGCCAGTAAAATACTGATTTGAATAGGTTTTGTTGTCATTAGAACACAAATCGTTATTGCAGTATGATTTCATCATAATTAGCTCATTCGTCCCCACCGTCCCCACCGAGGGGCACGAGCCTACTCCTAAAGGGTGTACTGTGCGGATATTACGCACACCCTTCAAATTTCCACACGATGTTTTCCTTCACCGTAAGAGCGTCAGATAACGTACATATAATTTCGAAAATCCGAAAACTCTTTGTTACGTAGCGGAATTTGAACCTGCGCCCTTTCGATCGGAAGGAATAGCAATACCACAGATTTCCCAATACAGGAGATGGGGCAAGCCGCGTTTAAAGTGCGACAAATGTAAGCTCAACGAGCATACACTGGCTACCAGTTTACGCTCTGTGAGACGAGTCAAGACGCACGAATATTAGAAGAAATTACCGTTTTTTTCCAAAATGCCATCCTGTGCAATTGTAACATGCCATCATCGCAATGAATCAGTAAATTTACCAAGAAATATAATAACTTTTCACAGGTAAGAACCGAAAAGAAATTGCGACACTGGGACTGCCTATAAACTTGGCGGCTTGTCCAGTCTAATGTATATTCTGATGTCTGTGAGCAATACCATTAAGCCACCGACACTCACCAGTTATCCAAAAAACGTCGTAAAAAATATCATCTAAAAGTACAGCTTTACATTTAAAACTGATATCAATATAAGCTAGATTTGAAAATCATTTCAGGCCAATTAAAATAAAGAGAATTATCCTTCTAAATGTCAAGTTTTTCATCGTTTAAATTCTCTATTATTATAGTATTTTCTAGTTATCTAATATAAGTTTAATTTAATTTACACGTACATAGCATAGAGTCTAATAACACTTATATGAATCTGAGATAAATATTAAAGTATTTTCTGAATATTAAAGAAAATATTCGCTTATTAAATTCTAGCGAGTAAATGACGCGCCTTAGGTACGCACATAAAATGAATTCAAGGTAAATTTATTAAGCGTATTTTGTGAGCATGGCTGAATATTTTTTAATTAAAACCTTTAAATTGGATATTTGACAACATTTACTACTAATTTTGGAATCGTAATTTAATTTATATTTCAAATAGGAATCAAACACGATTTAAACATGACTATTGTATGTTTAAACGTTTTACTTGTAATATAATGTGCCATTATCAAATATTATTTTATTAATTGAAGCCGTAATCATTAGACGCGGTTCATAGTATACATATGATATCAAAACTGAGTTTTCTACGTAATTATCATTACTCTAAAAAATTCAAGTATCGATATTATTTCAACACGTAACTTAAAACTATATTTTATTTTATGACAAGATATGTACTATTCATTAATAGAAACGTTCCTTTTTGACCAAATTAATCCTAGAACTATAATGTATACCAAATAAAAAATATGTATGTAATAACCCTGTTCAAAAATTACAATGAAACAGACCTAAGTTATTTTATCGCAGGCGTATCTTGAACCACTATAAAGGAAACTTAAACTATACCACGCAAACTTTTTCCCAATCAACGTTAAATTTCGAGTGGCATTGTTTTTTGATGACGAGTTGTTATAACCTATATTTTTCCTAGAATATAGTTACATGATATGATCCAACAAAACAAATTTGTGGTTTTCATAATTCAGTAATGGTAATCAGTAAATTAAGTAAAAAGAGCCTTCGTTAATGTATTCATTGTTTTTCATAAGTACCTTTATATGTATCGATAAATAAACGAGTTAACAATGTATTACGTGGATTAATGCTGCTCCATTTCATGTTTTGGCAGCTTTATACTTTTGAATTAATTAACAGTAATGACTCGAATTAAATTTAAATAACCATTTAAAGAGTACTAAATTCATTAATAATCCATTGCCTACATATGGTTTTTTAAAGTACTGTTTGGGTATCTTTCTAAACAGTACACACAGTACATAATGACTAGTGTTAAAATTTTAGAGGTGATATCATAAAGTTTATAAACTATTAATAATTTCAGAGTGTAGTCGATATTTAAGGTGAGATGAAACAACGTCACATGCTTACATATTTGAGCCAAAAATACAAGCATAAAAACAAACATAGTCTTGATTTTTATGTACTACATATTTTTTTGTAATTTAAAGCGTTTGAGAAGTCTTACGAATCCGTCTGCGTATCTCTATTTATTTTTGGAAGTGGAGTAATAAAAATAAAAGAAATGTAAGTAAAAGTAAATGCATTTTTTTTAGTTTCTCATATTGTTTAAATTTGCTCCTCAGTGAAGCGCTCTTATTTTTTAGTGTAATATAAATATTTGCACAGTAAAGAAAACTTATAATATCACTCATGAAAACACAAGGTGCAGCAAGCAGCTGCTGAAGTAATATTTTCTAAAATAAAACCTTCTAAGTGCTTTTAATTGGTAAATAAAAATAAACGGTAATTTGTAATAAAAATATAATCCAATAGTTTTTCATTTCTGCGATCCATCACTACGTCCCAGCTTAAAATTTTTATATAAAGGTCGTCATTTGGAGAAGCTACATTAATTTTAATACCAACAGTCTGAGCGCCAACAGGAAATGGAGAAACACGAAATGAGATGCGTTATCGAGTACCTCTGTCTGAAAAAAGGTCTACCGAAGAGATATGCGCTGGGTAATGGTGGATACACTGGGGGAGTCTGTTCTTACATATTCTATGCTTGTGGTGCAAAGATTTTAAGCTGGGTTTCTATCCATCCACAGAATATGAACATCGCCGACCAACCTCAACCAAAAATCGAAGATATCGTATTAGCAGACCGAAGATTAACCATGAGACATTTAACTGAAACCACACGGATCTTATGTCATTTTTACCAGCAAAATGAATATGAAGAAGGTTTCCGCGCTAGGCGGGCATGGTATGGGATGCTCAGGGAATAACAATGGTTGATTAATTATAAGGGAATTTACTATAACGGGTTCTTACTACGCTGATCAAATAAGAAGACTGCGAGAAGCCATAAAGGTAAAAAGACGGAGCAAACTCGGAGCGAAAGTCCTGTTTCATCAGGACAACGATCTTTTACACAAAGCCGAAGTAGTCATGGCTACCATTCGATAAGCAGGCTTCGAAGAACTGGTCGAAGTTCCGCCCTATTTTCAGATTTAGCCCTCAGCGACTTACTTGTTTCCACAGCTCAATGAACACCTTAGGGGCATGAAATTTAAGGATGATAGCAAGGTTATGGATGAGATAAAGATTTCTCTCAAGCTAATTATTAAGTATCATTAAGTTTAGAGAAACGTAAGACTAAATGTTTCGATTTGTTTGGAGACTATGGGGAAAAATGTTTTATTGTACTCATTACCATTACTTTTTGATCGCCCTCGTACAACACAGCTAAAAAATGTGATAGCTGACTGAACAAGGTCCGTGTGAATCAACATGTTCTTTTCTTTAGGTTAAGCATAAAAAAAAATGAAGGCGTGACTATCCATGTGCTTTGTTTCTAGCAAATTAATTGCTTTTGGAGCCAAATGGTGCAGTCTAAATAGGTACTTATATTTCGATAAAGACCTTGACATGACCATATATATTTTATTTCAAAGGTTCTAGAATCCAACAAAGGAAACAGAATCAACTCCCGGTACGATAGACGAGCTGCATTATTCACCAACAAATTAAAAGACAGCTCTTATTTTCTCAATGCAAATGTGAATGGTGAAAGCGAGAAAAAAACATCAAATTTTTTCGTTCACTCGTTCAGGGTGCAGCTGCGGTCAATTGTTACTTTGGTTGCATCCCCGGGTCTGTTTGCGCTCTTAATAAAGCACTCCTCTTTGTTACAACGAACTGATGGTTTGGCTGTATGAATAAAATTGAGATGTTCCCTTTGAATATCTTGGCAGCTCCGTGCACTTTGCGGTTATTGAGGCCAGATTAAATCATTCTGCTTGAGCTTGTTCGTTTCTCTAAGTTTCTATTAAGTCATCTTGGTGATGGAGTTCTTTCGTATTTGGGCTAAATAATGAATCAATATTTATGGTATCTGTAACAATTTAAACAAGCTATATGATGAAAAAATGATCCTTCCAAAAATAGGTATTTAGGGAGTAGTTTTCTGTTCTCTATTAGAGAAAAGAAAAACAGTTATCAAACACGTTTAAATACACATAAATGACATTAAGGTATTAAATAAAATCGGGATACCATCTATTATTTCATTGTCAAAGGTTTACATTGACCAAACGTTCAATTGGTGATACGTTAAATCACTGATACATTCAAATGGCAAAACGATCTTTCAGCGAAACGTTATATTAAATTCTATCAGCGAACGATTTTCTCTAAGACCAACGGTTGATTAAGGGTGATTACGGTGAAATTATATATTGGTGAACCATTCTACGCTCAAAGAGAAAAGACTTTGTGGTCAAGATAGTCAGCCATATGAAACTGATTGGATTTTTTGGAAAAAGTGTATATGCATCAATTTTGTACGTATATAAATCTATTTATGTGCAGGTAAATTATATTTAGTTAGTATATACTTATGTTGATAATATGCAAACTCGTAGCGCATTAGGTCGCCATTTGTTTCAAAGTGAAGGGAACGTAACTTCAGTTTCCCATTCTCCATTGAAGCGAAACAAAATAAAACAAGAACAAAATGTACTGCTGAGACAAAAAAGTGGTAATTGAGTATTCGTGAAACGTAGTTGGACGCCAGTGGGTAAATTATTCGAGTTCTTTCCTTCCCAACGACCTACGGAATATCCACTTTTACCGTTAATAAACTTTTTATTTAATCTCGTACTAATTCGTAGTTTATATTTAGCATGTCGACGTCTACGTACATTTGAGTAAACAAAAGGTGAAATACTCATGACTCGTTAAAAATTTAACCTTTCGAATTAAATTTAACACTTGTTTTATTCTAGAAAATATTGCTTTAATATTAGTGATTCTTGAAAATATTGCTTTAATATTAGTGCTTGAATATTAGTGGATTATAACACTAAAAACAATGGGCATTGGGAAATCAAAACAAAATATTGTCCTCAATGACATCGATGTCAATGCTCTTAATCATCATTTCTCTGCCTCAACCAAAAATAAATAAATAAATAATAATAATAAATAAATAACCAATTTTGATCAGAACACCAAATTAAAAACATTAGATCTCCTTTCCCCATTGCCCAGTTACTCTGCATATGTGTTTAGTGAGTTTACAGTATGTGATGTTAAGAAGAGCATCGTATCAATAACTTCCAATGCCGTTGGAAGTGACTTTATCAGCCGTAAGATGATTCTTCCCATTCTTGACATAATTCTTTCCGTCCTCACTCACATCCTGAGTACCTCTGCGTCTAGTTCCGTATTTCCGAAGGCGTGGAAAGATGCTCATATACCTTTGCCCAAGAAACCAAAGCCAGAATCTTACTCTGAATACCGTCCTATTACTATACTACCGTTTCTATCCAAAGTACTCGAGCGTTTGATTCATAATCAATTCAGTCAATTCCTTTCCAAAAACAATCTCCTTAATCTTTTCCAGTCTGGTTTCCGTTCTGGTCACAGCACAACCACTTCCTTGATTCATATTGCGGAGGATATCAGGTTCAGGCATGGAAGTTGGGAATCTGACTGTGCTTGCATTGCTAGATTTTAGCAATGCCTTTAACACGGTAGATTCTGATATTTTACTTGGTACATTGTGTTCTCTTAACATATCTCCATCTGTAGTTCACTGGTTTTGCAGCTATCTCACTGGGCGTAGGCAGCGAATCTTCGTTGAAGATTCTCTGTCTTCCTGGTGTGACGTTGATGCTGACGTCCCTCAAGGTGGCGTTTTATCTCCATTACTTTTTTCTATTTTCATTAATTCTATTTCTAACCTTATTTCATCCTATCATCTTTATGCAGACGATTTTCAAATTTATATTCTCACACCTCTTGAACGTCTTTCAGCCGCAATTGATACTATAAACGCTGACCTGGCATTTATATCTCGGTGGAGCTATGATCACGGACTTAAAGTGAACCCGAGTAAAACTCAGTTAATATTGATTGGTAGTTCTAGAATCTAGAGTTCTAGAGCGTCGGTGGCTCAGTGGTGTGGACTGTCGCCTTCCTACCGGGAGGGCTGAGGTTCATATCCCGACACGTACCAATGTATTTTCGAATTTTCGAAAAATATATGTACGTTATCCGACGCTCTTACGGTGAAGGAAAACATCGTGAGGAAACCTTCATGCACGCCTGCAAAGAGATTCGAAGGTTGTGTGTGAAGTCGTCCAATCCGCACTGGGCCCGCGTGGACGACTAACGCCTAATCACCCTATACGGGTAGGCTCGTGCCCCTCGGTGGGGACGTTTAATGAGCTGATGATGATGATAATGAGTTCTAGAATGACCTCGAAAATTGGATGGGATAAATTACCCGGAGTAGTATTCGATGGAGCTGTTATTCCTTTTAGTAAAACTGTAAAGGATTTGGGCATTATTATTGATAACAACTTGTCCTGGACTGCCCAGGTGACA
The DNA here is from genome assembly GCA_019425675.1 of Leucinodes orbonalis. Lineage (NCBI taxonomy): Eukaryota > Metazoa > Arthropoda > Insecta > Lepidoptera > Crambidae > Leucinodes > Leucinodes orbonalis. The sequence continues at coordinate 260,083 of PQWD01000636.1, forward strand.
GAAATTAGTCGTAAACTGTTTGCGTCTGCGGGCGCTTTGAGAAGGCTTCGCAACTTTCTGCCAATCTACACTAAGATTGCGTTACTGATGTCCCTCTTACTTCCCATACTTGATTATGCTGATACCTGTTATCTCGACCTTAATGAGGCTCAATTGGACAAGCTTGAGCGTCTCCAAAACTTCTGCATCAGATTCATTACGGTCTGAAAAATTTGATCATATTTCCGAATTTCGTAACAAGCTCAATTGGCTGCCAATTCACCACCGCCGGAACATGCATATTCTATGCTTGCTGTACAATGTTCTCTTTCGTCCGTCTTCTCCTTATTACTCAAGGAACGTTTCAGGTTTCTTGCAGATGCATATTCTCGCGTTTTGAGATCATCGGATAACGTACAGCTTGAAATGCCGATTAATTGTACAGAATTTTCTGATAGATCTTTTTCGGTGCGTGCAGTACGTTTATGGGATGCGTTACCAGTTGAAATACGGCGAGCTCAGTCTATTGAAAGCTTCAAGAGTAAACTACGAAAACACTTGCTTTCCACAGATTCTTAGAGTTACTTTATTTGTTTTAATGTGTTAGATTTGACCATTATTATTTTTGATCTCTATCTATTTTCTTCAAATTTATTAACTCTTTATTATAATTAGGTTTCTTTCTTTTATTATATTTTTTTATATATAGTACTGTCTTTTGTTTATTTAAATTTATGTTTGTCTTTCTCTCCTTTGTTTTTTTGTTTTTGTTTTATTTTACTGTATGTATGAGTTTAGTATGTTATTATCTTAGTAAACATATATTTCAGTGATGTTATAGTACACCTGCATACCCCTTTACTTTTACCTTTTTTTCCATCCTAAGGTTACCTGGAAGAAATTGCCTTGTGCAATAAGGCCGCCCATTGTACTATTTCTTTTATTCTGTGATTTTTTAATGTGTTTTGGTGTAGAGTACAATAAAGAATTTAATAAATAAATAAATTAATTTTTTTTTTTATAATAATGCATTAATTTTTTTAAACGATTTTAGCAATAATCACCTCTTTTACGGTTATTGTAACTTTATCAATATTTTTGGGCTATTTTGTCAAAACATAACAAAATATTAATATTAAAACGCCCAAAATATTAGACGTACTCCATTNTTTATTTGAAATTTGAATGAGTACTTGTGTGTTTTACTTACTTCCTGATATAAAGTGATACCCGCCACTTATAAACACTCACTATTAAAAAGTAAGGAGAATCTTGCAGAACGCAAAGCATTATTCACGACGGTTTTCCGAGTGGCCCTTATGACTCCAGTCAAGTCAGCCTACTTCTTTATGTTATAAAGTGTATAGGACATCAAAGACGCTCACTTGATGCAAGTGATACGCCTAACTATGACAGAACAGCATTAAAGGAGACTAACAACTGATAATCATTTATTATTCTTCATCAATGCTGCACTGCGTTCGTCACCTGAGACAACAGATGTTTATAGATGTCAACAGATCTCTTATACCCGGTAATTTTACTAGCTAAATTGCCCTCATCCCGAAACACAAAACAGCACAACACTATTTCATCGTTCATTTAGACTTAGGGCTGCCTACGATTTCGCAGTACCTAAAGTTGGCGTCCAAACGCTTCTTCGACTCGGCAATAGCGCATTCAAACCCGCTCATTGTGTCCTCTGCTGATTATTCTACAACAACAGCTAATAATAATAATATCTCAACTCGCGCGCGTAAACGTCGGCGTCCACGGGACGTGCTAGACGATCCGGACGACCCTACCACGGTAAGATTACACTCCACAAATCGACAACCGAGATTCCGCCTCCGCCGGCGGGGGCCATCGTCGCGTGTCCCTGTAGGTTCGCACAGTCCCTATTCGCGTAACCGGCATGTGCCGGGCAACGCCCTAAGCCGAGGTTCAAGTTCCGTTCGGGGACGCCCTTAGGCTCGTTGTGTAAATTTTAAAGCTGAGAGGTGAAGCTGTAAAGGCCATCTGCGGCCAACAGCGGTAGTCAGTTCGAAAAAAAAAATACTATTTTATCGTATTTCTTAAAACATCATTATTTTTATTTGTTTTTTTATGAATAATCGGTATGATGTCTGTGGTTACGTATCTCCATTATGTTATCTACAATTATGATATCTTCCACTTACGTAATGGTATATGTGACTTATATCAGCTAAATCCAAAGTCAAAACCCACGCGTGTACACAGACTTGAGATAAAATTAAAAATGTGATAATAGTATTTTTTCAAAATCATTTTTACAAAAATCTGCTTCTCAAGTGAGTACAGCTACGTTATCCCAACGCATTAGCATAGAGTCCTATTTATGTTTCTGCTATTTAGTAACTCGAAGCTACAATGTACTTAATTTCACTGGCGCTACTTTGCAATCAGTAATACCCATTGGGTTTTCCACCACAGGAGTGTTCCCGGGACTTCGTTGGTTCTCCGCGGTTTTTAATGTCCTTATATATCTTCAGTTGCAGGGTAGTTTTCAAATTGCATTAGTTATCGACGTGACTCGGGTTTTAAGGGCTTAGAGTATTTCTCATTTTGATACCAATTAGACGTTGGAAGTCAAATACAACTTTTCAAGCCGTTTAAGATTACGTGACTTACAAATTATTGAGCATATGTTTGTCTAAATAATAAACTAATTTACAGAACCATACTCGTAACACCTGCATATTATATGCCGATATAAGACAATACTTTTAGTGTTATTTAAGTGTTAGGGAGTCATGTTTTGCCACAAATGGATTGGCTTGACCGGAGTAAGACCAGACTAGTCGCGGTCTACTCACGGTCCTGAACTACGCGTTGTATATCAACGAATGAGGTTAGGAGAAGCTTAAATCCCCCTCCCCCTATGTTGCTAAAGAGTGTGAAAACTTTTTAATTCTTCGGAGTTGTGAGAATTGAGACTTGCCTCCCATTCAAGAAGACAGATGTTAAGTCTTTATGGGTACCTACCCAATAATTGTACAAGCAATAGTGCCCTCTTCCTAAAATACAAAAGTGCATCCTAGTTATATTTAATGGGTTGATATCGTTCAATGCAGTGGATAGTTACGATAAGGAATATCAAGCCTACAAACTAGTCAGTTACTGCACTAAGAAAGAAAGAAAAAACATTTATTTACTAGATTCCTCACGACATTTTCCTTTAACGAGGAGCTTGTGCTATACGTACACATAGGAACAAAATTATTTTTAGATATAAGACTACACAACCCTACCTACGGATTTACAATCATCGTCATTACATTTCTAGTAAAATCGATAATTAGATGAAGAGTACTGTAACATGCCATGTCTCAATATTGGAGCCTGATTTGAAACGAAAATAAAACTTAAAGATGAATAACCTTTTATTTGATTTTAAAATTGACTACCTTGCTCGCAGCTTGAACAAACGCAGCGTGGCAACGCAATCGTAGTTAAAATATTCAAGATCTTGAAATAGATAGAAGTTTCGACTACCCCTTTTTTATTACAATCTGATCGTGTTTCACAATCGTAGATATTTGCGCAAGAAAAATATGGGTTTCCTTACAAATGGCGGTACCGAGGAAAATGTTCAGAGATCGCGGGAAAAATCACTACTCATCTTTAAATTGGTAAGCGTTCTTATCGGTGGCGTATCATTTACATATTTATACAATTTTCGTAATATATATTAATGTTTAGAAATTCTGTACTTAGCATAACAATGCATAAGTTGACGTTTACTTCTCATGAGACCTTATTACAAAACCTAAATAGGACTGTATGATTTAATTTGCTACACTGTGTATTACCTATACTGAAATTATAATTTACAAAATTTTACGCAGCTCCATTACTGATGCATAATTCTTTATATAATCCCCTAATCCCCTTTATCTAATCTAATCTATTATCCCCTTTTCTAATCCTATATTCCTTGTATCTTTCATCGTATGCCATATTTCCTTTTTATTCATAGCAGTTCGCTCATATTTGTTCAATACATATTTCCTAAATCTATATCTCTAATTAAGGAACCCATAATTAGAATTACTGAATGCTTATCTAAAATAATTGTACATAATATCTGCAGTGTAATTATTGGTACAAACACAATGTCCGATAGCAGCTGCATCATCTCGCTCAGTCACAACACCTCACAGCTATCTCGAATGCAAACAGTTCCCAACTTGCACGATCACTCCACAACTGCACAGACGTATTTTCAGTGAGTACGTTTCCACTGTTCTTGGTCGTCATATGAATAAAAGTGTCGGTAATATAACATAATCAAGTTATGTCACCTTCATTTGCTATCTTTCAAATACTATAATTTGTGAATCATTCACAAAAGGTGTAATACAAATTAATTTGAAGCGGTGCTTTGTGATACTACATTATATATTAAAACTGCTTGGAATTGTCGCTGTAACTCATTTCAATGCTATATATTTGGAGATATCGGTCAACTTTAAGAAATAAAATAATGGATATGGAACTTTTTAACTAATACCCATGTCCGAATTGGTAAAGTTATCAATTATCATACATTTTGTGGACTATAATTAATTTGAATACCTTGTTGGCCCTTTAAGGTGTATTCCTAATGATGACGCTTTTCCCTAAGGATGCCCAAAATATATTTTACCTGGCCCAAATTTTATTTTTCGGAAAGCATGATGTACGCTTTTACGAATATTTTGATACAGTTATAAATATTTTAGGTCACACTGACAGCATAATTACCTTAACCCGCGTTTCCTCCATAGACAATATAATAACGAAACATAAAACCGTATGACATTGGACCAGTTCGTTATTTAACCGACAACCCAGACGGAGTGCATTAAAACATTACGGATTTGGAAGTCGGTCCAACTTCGCGACGCGTTCAATGCACAAGTGGTATGCTTGCTTGTAGATACTTGCAACTTCAATTAAGTTTACCAAGATCCGTGTGCCCAGTAGACGGGAATACTTTGGCTACTCTACAGAGTGTTTGGTAAACGGCATTTTGGTAACGAGCTGACAATGTTGATAACGCTTTAATACGCTCCTAGCGCGTCGAATTAATTCTTGCTCTAAACACATTTTAAATATTTTTTTCGAATATGAAATATGTCAGAGATTGGCTATTTGAGTTAGGTCTCATAAAATATCATCTAAAGAGTGATCAGATTTTATTTAACTCGGTTGTAGCTCGTTGATAGTTTATTTTTGTTTTCATCCATATAGATCAATATCAACGAAACGAATTGAACCCTCAAAAGGCCACATTTAAAGTAAACAAACCCAAATATAAATATCACGCAGTGATTGAATTGAAACCAAATGTTTGTTCGCTTTTGACGCAGCAAGGTAACTATATAAATATTGTATTTGTACCAATCCTACAGCAACAATTCAATCTACTGCATTTACGAAAGTACCCTAGGTTTTTGGTCTCAAATAAAAATGTTTTGTTGTAATTTGAATCAACAAATTAGAGTAAAAGCAACTACACCAGGATTTTTTGTTAACATAATATTGCGAAATATTCCAGTAAAAAGTTTTTCACTGTGTAGGTATAAAGCAATCTAAACAACATTCGGTGTTTTAAATTTTATTTTTACGAATAGAGCATCCGTTGACTTTGTAGCTTAACTCCGTTTCTTCACTGGTTAATTACTTAAGTAATGCACTCTTTGAATTAAAAATAGCAGTTAGCAATTACATCGAGCTACAATAATATTCAAAAGAATCTTTTATTCCATCTGTCGATGTATGTATTGACAAGATAAAGCGTATGAAAATTATGTTTATCTGTTGTGAAGTACCGATACTAAAAGCTTAACTTGGGGCTAATTAATGGCACCGAATGATTTTTTTTTATGAGATAAGTTTGTTAATAAAATGCATGAAAGCTAACACGATCTAAAGGTCTGAGCAAAAGTCAAAATCGTTTGGATCACGAAGATTGTTAAAAAATTTTGATATGTGTTAATTTAATTTTTATGAAGAAATAAAAAGCATATAAAGATTAGTGAAGCGCACATAATGTATAAGAAAATGTTAACTAATGGCAGAATCCTGATTGGTATTCCTCAACGATTGTATTTTAAATTACTATAAAATAAACTGGTAGTATAATCAAAACACAAATACGCGCGCGCCACTTCCATGCTATCAATAAAACAAAGTGAACAATTTGAGACTGGTGGTCAGCCATCGGTGGATCAATAGCATTTTACCAGGAACTGTAAATATTTTGGATATTATCGCAAAAGGTTTTTTTTATATAACAAAAACATAGACGTTTAAATTTGATGAGTAATTCACCCCGTTTATTTGCGATTGTTTATATCATAAAACGGCTAATGGTTGTGTTGTATAAGTCAAAAATGGGCTATCCACAAAAGTTATATTTGGCATGATTCGCTTTCAGGGGTTTTAATATTGGACTAGCTGTGCCCCACGGTATTACCCGCGGTATAAGGTACTCATAACTAACTTCATACTAAATTTTATTAAAATCGCTTCGTTAAGTCACTTTAAGGCGCAACTCACGCCGGTGCGCGAAACAACATTACCTTTTATAATAAAAATGTTTTTTTTTTTTCAAAAAAGTAACCTATTTAATTATATCAGCTGCCTACCAAAAGTTTCGTTAAAATCGGTTCAGCCCTATCAGAGATTACCCGGAACAAAAAGAAAGACAGACAAAAATGTTATTTTGTTTTTTTTAGTAATACTACATATTATAACTAACAGAAATTACTCCCATCACGTATAGAGCAAAATTTAAACGTTCATCTTTGCCTCTGGTGGCTATCCACGTGACAACATACCTGTATTATTTAAAAATATTGTTTCTCTCTTCAACCTTTTACAATCCACTTTACATAGCTCTTTTCATTCTGCGCCAGATATCATTATTCGAATAATACTAAATATCCAAATACGTCCATTCATCCATTTAAAATATATCCTAGGGGTTTGTATAATGCGCACAAAACAATCTATAAAAAATATGTTATTTTTGTTCAAAATACTTAAGTATACATTAATCATAAAAACACCTAAGAAAAAGACTCCTGTTAATAAGAACAAAATAATGTTTGTATTGCACGGGAATCAAACTCGGAACTCTGGTTTTTAACATACTTCTTTACCATCACACTACATGGGCTGTTAAATATTATAACAACAAATCAATAAACTTCAAAGATTATATACAAAAATAAATTTAGATCAGTATTGAAATATCGAAAATGAAGATAAATCTAAGATTTTTAAATGTTTAAGTACAAATACCGCCTCCATATCCTTTGTACTTATCCATAGCATGTAGATTTTATAAAAGGTGAATATTGAAGAGCGGTTCATTCGGTCAATTAATAAACAAATATCACCACATATAGACGCGTCAAAACGTGAATTTGACTCGAAATCGAATTCACGTTTTGAAAAATTTTGAAGGAATATTTTTACTATGCTACATTTTTCCCAGTGGTAGCATTTTAATACTGTATTATGCGAATTACTTCAACAATGCATTTTGTCTCAACAGAATCATCAGCTTATATACGTCCCCACCGATCTAGCAAGTGGCCAGTCACTGTCTGCCTTAATTTTCAAGATTGAGACTTTTGATTTAGCAGGCGCCCCGTTGTCTCAATCAATAGCCCATAAACTAGACCAGCAATTACCTTATCCATAACCCTTATTTTTTCTTCCCATATTTGCAATAGTCCTTGCACCAAGCGGGTGCTCGCTCTGTGTGTACTCTATGGGAGTACACACAGAGCGAGCGGCCGCTCGGTGTACACATCGCAACTCATTATTTTGTCTCACAAAGCCTCTACGTGTTGGACCCATGTCCCCACGCAAGCTTCAAAGGACCCGTCTATGAACCGTGAACTCCTAACAGAGACTACAAATACTAATAAACTTTATTGCACATAAAAACACATAACAAATGAAAACAAAGACAGAACAAAAAGTGTACAAACTAAGCGATCTTATCGCTAAAAAGCTATTTCTTCCAGACAACCTTCAATAGATGATAGTTCATAATTTTGAGAAATAGGGCAGTGCAAATATTAGGAAATATATACAATAAAAATAATGTACTGGGTTTCTAATAAAATACAATGAATAATAATTACATCAATAAACATGTATACATACACATACATACATACACATAAATACATATACATACATACATATACATACATAACATACAAACACATACATTACCAACGCACACTCAATCGATACAATATTTAACATAGAAGTCCGTATACATAGATAAAAACAAAAATAATATAAAGTCTAAGATAAAGTGCTATCTTATAAAACTGTATGAATATTATTACACAGTAAAATAAGTGTTAAGAGGGAATAAGGGATAGGAAATACGATTTAACACGTGATTTGAAAATAGGCAAGGACTGAGAATTACGAATAATCAAGAGAAGAGAATTCCAATAGTGTGGAGCGAATAAAAAACGATTTTGCAAAATAAATTGTGGAATGTGGAGGGACGGAAAGATGAAGTTTCCGGCAAGAAAGCGAGTCCTCACTCTTAGAAGAAGGAAGAAAGTTAAAGAATAGCTTGAGGTTCGGTGGAGAACACGGATTAAACAAAATATTGTACAGGAGAGAAAGAATATGTAGATCGCGTCGTCGACGGATAGGTAGCCAATTTAACTGTGCTCTATACTGAGACATATGGTCGTATTTACGCAGACCGAAAATAATGCGTATACCAAAATTTTGGAGGCGTTCGAGCTTATTCTGTAAAGTTTCACTAATGTCGGGATAGCAACAGTCCGCATAGTCCAAGATAGGCAAAAGCAGAGATTGCACAAGAGCAATTTTAGTGAGTATAGGCAGAAAGTTACGAAGCCAAGAGAGAGAACCTCGCTGATGCAAACATTTTCCTGCTCACCTCACCGACATGTTTCTCCCAAGTGAAAGAACTGTCCATGAGAATACCTAGATTTTTATAACATTGCTATAAGGTATATGATTCCATCAAAGTTGATAGACGGCACTAAACCCCAATCGATCCGTGAAACCAACCACGAACTGCCTAAAACAATTACTTGAGTTTTATTTGGATTGACCTTGAGCCCAAAAGCTTCACTCCATTCTGACACTCGGGATAGATCAGCATTAATGTTATGAACAACTTCGTGGAGATTGTCTAAGCTGCCCTGCGCATTTTGAAGATCATCTGCATACAGGTGGTAAGAAGAAGTAAGATTATGAGTGATAGTATTAATAAAAATAGAAAAAAGGAGAGGGGACAGAACACCACCTTGCGGTACGCCAGCGGAAATAGTACGCCATGCGGAAAAAAAATCCTCTACACGAATGCGCTGTCTGCGACCTTGCAAGTAGCTATAAAACCAACCAAGCACCTCTGGAGATAAATTAAGGGAACGTAATATGCCGATCAGGATATCAAAGTCAACGGTATTAAACGCGTTACTAAAGTCCAACAACGCCAACACAGTCAAACTTCTGTTATCTATACCACGACGAATTTCATCGGTAATTTTAACAAGATCAGTAGTCGTACTATGACCATGACGGAACCCGGATTGGAGAGGATTTAAAAGATTATTAATGGAAAGGAAATTACTGAGTGAGAAAACGAGACGCTTAAAAACTTTAGCCAGGAATGGGAGAATAGAAATAGGGCAGAAATCAGATAATGAAGCAGGGTTAGGTGTCTTTGGAAAGGGTATCACTTGAGCATCTTTCCAGACAGTTGGAAAAACACTCGATAAGAGGGAGCAGTTAAAGGTATGGGTAATAATCGAAATAAGGATATTAATTAGAGGAATTATCATTTTACGACTAATGCTATCATTACCGACGGCACTCGAAACAACGGCCAAAATGCTCTTCTTAACTTCGCAATCGATCACTTGTCTGAAATTAAAAGAAGAGCAATCAGGAGTTGGGAGACAAGACAGATTATTTAGGGTGTTTAATTTATTGTGACTATTCATAGCAGCAGAAGAGCAAAATGGTTATTCAGGAGGTCAATATTTAAATCTTTCGGGACAAATTCACTACGTGATCTTCCAACTCCTAGTGACCTTAGAAATTTCCAGACTTTGGAGGGATTGCCAGCTACAACGGACTCATGGATATGACGCCTTTGGGCGTCTCTACATAATCTATTGCATCGGTTCCTGACTAGCTTGTATTTATCACGATTATCATGAGAAGGATTGATTTGTAACGGGCTTTAGCCGAGTTCTTTTTATTTCTTAACTGCTTAAGATCGTCAGTTAACCAGGGAGCCGGAAATGCTTAATTCTAATTGGACAAACAGGGGCGTGCTTATCAAAAAGCTGGATAAGATGAAAATTAAAAGTTGAACCTGGTCGTCAACACTCGAAGAATCATATATCGCAGACCAATCAATATTTAGTGCATCCTGTTGCAAAGCTTCAAGTTCATACTAGAAAAGTTACGTTGTAAAAGAATTTTTGTTTTAGATTTGGGCGGGCGAGTTTTTTACGAAAGATAGATAAGGTCAAGAAATGAAAAATCGTCAGCAGAACATTGGCCGTATTTCGCAACATGTGCAGAAGAAGAAAGTATAATAAGGTCAAGCAGAGAAGGAATAGTATTAGGAAAGAAGTGAGTTGCTTTGAGAGGAAGAATATGTAGATCGCTTGCATTTGCAAGAGATTTATGATGGTGGGAACGAATATCATCCTTTAGAAAACACGTGTTAAAATCGCCCATTAGTATCGTGTGGCTATATAATGGGGTGAAGTCTTCTAAAGTCTTTTCCAGAGAAGAGAAGTAATCAATACTTTAAGAGGGACAATAAAATACACCCAGAAGAATTTTGGTGTGAGAAAGTACCTATTACTTCAATGAACAGATGCTGCGCTCGATCGGGGGTCGACAAGGGCGGGGACGCGTCTACTACAGCAAATGGAATGTAAGATGTAATATAATATTTTCAATAAATGATTAATTCATGTCTTATGCAATATTATTTATTATTAATATGTTTACAATATATAAGTAATCAGTAAAGCTATATAAAAAGAAGTAATTACCTAACGGCATCATAGGTACTGATACAAAACGGACCAATTGAAAAGCAAGTACAGTTACTGTTACTAATTCGGTTAATTATCATTTAACAAAAATAATTAGTCAACGTCCCTTGTTAGAGAACTTCTGCGGCCAAATTAGCATTTGTTTTAATCTATGCGATTTGTAAAAAGGAACTGTGTTCAATTTATCCTAATTGAGTCTTGACAATCTTAATTTGACGAGATGTAATATTGCTGCAATTTAAATTGCAGGTGTTATATTGGCCTGAAATGTTCACATTTGCTTTAGCACCAAAATCACAAAGACAATACATTTTTTTAATTTATACACGCATATTTTGTAGTCGATGGAAGATTCTTCACTGACGTCAGTGACGTAGCGAGGTCTAAATAAGGCGCGGGCAAAATACCTTTGAGCGGCCCTTGCCCAAGTTATTACGCTAGGCAAGCACGTTGATGACTGTAGTACTTTCCAGTTCATAAGATGGCGTTGCTGGCTAGCCAGCATTTGGTAAAATGGTAATAATAGTATTATTTTCCTTGGTAGTATTAATGAATTAATTCCAATCATATTGTTGCTGTCATCGCATACTAATCGCTTTTCATGGGAAGAGTTTGCAACAGAATCAGAATCATTTTCTGAAGCGAATAAATAAACCATAGAAAAGTGCCGACCTTCATCATTTTATGGATAGTCCTTAGTCATTTTAAGATCGTAATTGAGACCAACAGTTAACGTGGAGGCGTTGTTAGTAGGTGTTCGGTCTTTAAATTGTTCATCCCAAGTGACTTCGTGTAAGTCCCCTTTGGGCGCAAGGCCCCTCTTGGCGCAAGTCACGTGTAGCTACGCCACTAAGTGGCGTCCACGTAAGAAGCGTAAACTGACACCCAATCAGATGTATCAATAACCTGTTTCAGATTAAGGTTTTCACAGCAGTTTACTAATGCAATAAATAGTAATTAGTAAAGCAATAATATATTAATATCCACTAACATTCACACATCGCCATCTAGCCCCAAGTTAAGCGTGAAGCTTGTATTACGGGTACTAAACAACTGATAAAAATACTTATATTTTTTTGTAAATACATACGTATTATTAAACATAGAAAATATCCAGAACTATTCAAACAGACACGTTTATATAGACAAATACTTGTACTGTCCGGAACCCTTGGTGTAGTAGCCAGGCATATGAACTATTAGTAAAGCATCAGTTGTTGTTCATCAACCCCCATCAGCGCGTTGATATTATAATAAAAATCGTTCACATGGCAAATGGTTTAAATTCATAATTATCCAAGTCAACCAAAACAAAAGTCTGTTTTAATGACGGAATCGTTGCGGGAGTTTATCACAGCATTCTAATTTCGAGATTATTGCTTAATCGAGTTACAGTGAAGTTCGGTAACTTGGAAGACTTTGGGAAATATTTTCTGTGATGTGGCTTTTTACTTTGAGTCAAACGAAGTTGATTGAATTGTCGTTTAACATTATTTAGCCCCTATTTGTGGTAACATTTATAAGGAACTAGACTTCTTTCAATTCTCTTACCTATGCATGATAAATATTTATATGCACTGATATGTCTTTTTGAATTAGCTGAGTTTTTATACTTGCTTTATATTCTTCCAATAAAAATTAACACGGTTTGTTAATCGTTGTTAAATACCCATAGTTCAATTTATTACCTTAGCTTCCCGTTAAATGGGGCTGTATAAAAGTATTCAAATAACGTAAATCTTTTATGTACCCATACCTTCCTTCAAGCCTTATGCTTGTAAAATGGTCACTATCCATCTGAAGAACAAAAGATGCATGCAACACGCACCCAATAACTGTTAAAATACTTGGGCCCCCAAGTATTTTCTTTTTTCTTGCACTTAATTTTTTCAAATGTTGCAATACAAACAATACAGGTCAATAAAGTCTCCTTTGTTTAGTTCAATGATTCGCTAGCTCAGCAGCAGCGTTCTGAAAGTCAAACACCTATTGCTATGGGGTCGAAGAATGGGTGATCGTAAAGTACCAGGACGAGTTCCCTCGTTTGAAAACTTATTCAGCCATTGCTCCTAGCGTATTTGGATGGACGTTAACATGCACTTAACTGCAATAAATATCAAGTTACAATCACAGTGTCATCTAACCCTAAACTTGAGCCTGTAATATGGATACTAAACAACGGATAAATACGTATATACATTTCTTTTGTAAATACATACATATTATACAAAGGAAACACCCAGACCAATACAAAAGACATGTTTATGCACACGAACGTTTGTACTGTCCGGGGATCGAACCTGGAACCCTCGGTGCAGTAGCCGACGTCCCAACCATTGCACCAAACTGGTCGTCAAACTTATAGAATAGAAAGACTATTTGTTGATGTTTTGTTTTCACCAGACCAGTCCCTTAATAGAAGCTCATCCGTCAATCCACCAGGTTTTATTCTTTATAGTTAACTACTAGTTAACTATAAAGTTAAACAGGTGCAATTGCTATTCGTGGGAATAGTGTAGTGAATATCGTATTTCGTAATAGAGACATATACGAATCCTTGACACAACATATTTTACCAGCTATAATATCATTGAAATACTTAAAGGCACGTGTCATAGGTTTTCTTTGAACCCGAAAGACCTCAAGTCGATTAGAGGGCTGGGTGAAAATAGGTTACCAAACAAGGTAAATACTTTTATGTAAGTATTTGAAATGTTGCTCAAGTATCAATTAATTATGATCCCGAAAGCAGATTAGGGTTAAGTGATCTCAACTTTACTACGGATAATTGGGAAGTTAACCTTTTATTTATTGAAGTTAAAACTATTGGATAGAAGATTATTATATTATTTGAGCCATATCAAAACCTAATAAATTCATTTAGCTGAAAAAATCCTAAACTGTTTCCTCACGATGTTTTCCTACACCATAAGAGCGTAGGATAAACGTACATATAATTTTGAAGATTCGAAAACACGTTGGTACGTGGCGTGATTTGAATCTACACCATCTAGATCGGAAGGCAATAGTTCACATCAATGAGTCACTAACGCTCTATTTTATAATATTGATTATTATTTAAAAACTATTAAAGCTCCGTTAAGACTCAATAATATTTACAAATAATCTCTAAGATAGCCACTTTACTCTTCCGAGCTGAACGCTTGTCATGCTTAATATCCTATTCATGATATATAATAAAATATAGACGTCAGACGGGGAACGGTTATGGAAATGAAATGGTGATATTGAACCCTTTGAATTTTGAAGTAATAATGTTACAGCATTATGCATATAAAAAGAACTGGCATAATAAAATATAACGAGGGTTCATCAGATGGACAGTCCGAAACTGGTTAGGGCTCTTACGATGACTCCGTCGTTAAGGGATTACATACCGAACTTACAATATTGCCGGAATAAGTACTATTTAAAGTGACTGCTTTCTTTGAACACTGTATTACTATATCATTGACAGGCGTACCATCATCATTACCAAAAGGTGAGATAACACCTTTTCCCAAAAAAGTAAATAAATATTTTCCCTACGCTAATCTTCAACTATAGTTTGACTTTAATATAATCTACTATTACGGAATCTTTTATTGTCTTGCTGCAATTAATTTCAATTATGTTTATTCAAGTAAGTTGCTTTCGGGTACGCAAAATCTTTAATGTACATAATTACACGCGACCTAGAAATTAATAATTACGAATATGAAACAGATTAATTTCAAAATGATGATCCAAAAGTTAAAGATGCTCTTTAACTTGTTTACAAGGTTAATTTAACATGCTTAACGACTACTCAAAGATGATTTACAGATATTTCCATTCGGAATCAAAATAAATTTCTTAAAATAGACCGAATACAAACGCGTTTGATCCTTCAGATGAGATTTTTGTATAGATTCCGAAACATTAATTACATGAATATTTTTGATCTACCTTCAGAAAATCACTGCTTTTCAAATAAATAGGTAGTAATTATTTTAAGAAGTGCTTGTATTTGTGTTTCTTTTCACAGTATTTCATTACCGTCACATAGCATTGTACTGAGAAAACTGAAAATGTAGAGTAAACCTTGTATTTCAACTTCGTAGTTTGATATAAGAGTAGATGTATAAGTCTAGAAAAAAAATGTGTCGAGTATTTGAGGAAGACCAACACAATTATTTAGTATTCTTTTTACTGAATAGGTTAATATTTTAGTACTTCAAGCATGGTAAAGATACGGCATCCGGGTCGGCCGGAGTAACAACAATTGTGCTTTAAAATAAGCACCTTACAATCGTAAACATATAGTTTAAGTATTCTATTGCCTGTGAGATAAGTGCTTTCTAATAATTTTATTTACTTATGACTAATTAAAGTCAGTAAATATAATTACTGTCTTTATATTAAGGTCTTATTACTATATAAATCTTTTGCAGATTCAATTCAAATTTATGTTTATAATATTTTATTCCCGACTCAATTGTTACTGTATTATTTTAAACAACATTACTTATATGTTAATATTAAACCATACTGAGTTTGCGCTAATAATAGGTAAGGAATGTCAATAATTGATATGCGAGTAGTTACGAATGAAAAAACTTTTGAAACATCAATTACTCGCGAAATCCGTAAAGTTTGCACTCGACGCGCCGCCGTCATCATTACACCGCTATCGGCTCACTTTACTCGTAAAAAATAATTATCAGCGTAGGTACAGCCAGGAGAAAAATACGTATTTTTATGAACTAGAAAAATAAGTCCGTTTGAATTAATTACTTCCTCATCGACAATAAACTCAATGCGTTTCTGTTCTAAGAAACATAGTTTGAGACCATATCGACCTGAATTGTTCGTTCGTGCATGCCACAAAAAAGACGACGCCGCGACGGTTCGAAACTACTAATGGAACTCATTTGTTGTTCAGTTTGTGATTCAATGTTTTCTCCTTAATTGTTTTACTATTTTGGTACAGGAATCATACTTGTAGATTCATGTTTTATATCGTAGTTATGATCATAAAATACACCATTATAGAGTTCACAATTCTCAAGCAACAATCGGTGCCCAATAAATATGCAATCATTCAACTTTAGAGAAATATTATTATTTTTTACTTAAAATAACGTTATGTGCAAGAAACTTACAAACATGATCTATAGGAGTGTCTTTACAGACTGAATTAAACCTGCGATGTACGCTATGATACTATATTCGTTATTTCAAATGCTATGAAATTATTTGACATATCCTATATAACAAGTACTTGTATTGTCGCTCAATGAACTTGTAAGTGCTATACACTAACAACGTAATTCATAAATAATTAATGAGACTGATTTCAATGCCACCTTCAAGTTAATATGTATTATTTGTATGAGTTTTACCGACTAAGAAAAACATACTTGACCTCTGACACTTAGGTACTTATTTATGATTTATATTGTTATGCTAATATGTTTTTCAAATATTTAGGCGATATTCTGGTTTTACGAAGCTTAGGAGTAATTGATCAGCGGTCAAAATCTTTAAAACAAGTTTACCATTGCTTTCGTAATAATAAATCATCATCCTATTGTCAGCTCATTAAACGTCCCCATCGAGGGCACGAGCTTTCACGTACGCGGGGATAGGCCTTAGTCGTCCACTCACGAGTCTAGTACGCTCGTTTCTCACGGTTTCCTCACCGTAAGGCTTCGTGTATAACGTACATAAAATTCAAATTAAAATCACACTGGTACGTTCGAACCTCAGCCCTCCCGGTAGGAAGGCGACAGTCACACCATTGACCGACGCTCTTTCGTAGTTAAAATTAATTCTCTCTCATATTGTAAATAAAGATTCGTAGTAAACCTTATTTACTTTCTATCGGAATTATGTGTATTTAAGTTTATACCTTTTATTGTAAGTAAATAATCTCACGTACTTATTTACAAGATCTTTCATATATAAGGTGATATCAGACGCAATAATACGTTTCGTATGAATATCAATGAGAGGTAGAATTTAATATAAATATAAGTATAAGAATTAGATTGAAAAGATATTTCATATTTCGTCACAACTAGTTTTTGAAAATAATAAAAACTTCTTCATCCTATAAAGCATTGCAGACTTATAAGTTTAATAAAAAAAGAACTTTATAGTTCAATAGCACCAATTAAAATAATGCCCATTGAAGTTGTCATAACAATAAATGGCGAGTTACTCAATTGATAGAGGGACTGAACTACTTCCAGTAACGTCATCAACACAACCAACACACATACTATTTAATATGAGTTCGTAACATCCGGTATTTTAGATTGCTATCTAGTTCAGTGTTTCTGTTAAACACAAAAAACAAATGTTCTCTTCCAAAGGGCCCAGAAACTAAACGGTTGTAGGGCTATACAACCAGTCTAGATCTTGCAAAAGCAACATTCCTCAAACTCTGTCTCTCTACATATCATCAGTTATATTATTTCATCCCATTTACCTTTATTATTCTGGTTGATTTAATTCATAAATTTTACCATGTATGAAATATATATCATCAGCTCATTAAACGTCCCCACCGAGGGGCACGAGCCTACCCGTATAGGGTGATTAGGCCATAGTCGTCCACGCGGGCCCAGTACGGGTTGGACGACTTCACACACAACCTTCGAATCTCTTCGCAGGCGTGCATGAAGGTTTCCTCACGATTTTTTCTTCACGTAAGAGCGTCGGATAACGTACATATATTATGTATGAAATATAATGCACAGTTTTTAACGATAGACAGAACTCTTGTTTTGAGCTTCAAAATATAACTATGAATTTTACCAAAACAAAACTGCGGCATTTCGCTAAACCACACTCCCATTATACATAACGACATTGTAGTGATTGCTCACAAACCTCAGCAAACATAGTTTCCAAACAAACCACGCTCGGTGCGTGACGTCACAAAACAATTGACACCGGCGGCTGCGCCGAAAACCACAGCTAATGTCAGTGTTATGTCAGCCCCACTATGTATAATTGAGCGGCTGACCGTACCTCGCTTGATAACGCGCGCTCAGTGTAAACCAAGTGCCCGCGCCTCTTGCACGCCTCAAAAACACCATGTCAGAAGCAGAACAAACCGTCGGCTTCTGGGACGAACTGACTAGTCCCATCAACCTTGTGCTGGTCGCTGTCATTGTGTACCTTGTTTACAAGATCATACAGTCGAAATTCGAATCGGAGGTCGAGGTCGCACCGCCTCCCCCACCG